>MU181939.1:0-31988 GCA_016904865.1 Pissodes strobi | reverse complement strand
TTGTAGTCTCAGTTTGAAGTTTAAAATTTGAATTCAGAGCTAGTTTGCGTTCGTTTGATGTTTTATTCAAGTTATGAAATTTAATTCATGTTCTTTAAAATCTCAATTCATTCAGAGTTTATTTCGTAGTTTGATTTATATTTCAAATTTCACATTTTCAATTCAGAATTAAAAGTTTGCATTCTTAATTCAGACGCAAAATTTTATACTTTATAATTTCACATGTGAATTCATACTTTAGATATTGAATTAAAAGAGAGTTTGTGTTAGGTTCATTGCCATATTTCATGTGTGAAAGTCCGAATAAACACTGTAGTGTCTAAATTCAAAATTAAAACTTAAAATTAGCATGAGCTGGTTTGGGAATTTCTTTAAAATTTCAACCTTTTTATTGAATTCCGACTTTAAAATCTTTGATCAGACTTTCAAGCTAAATTCGAACCTTTTTAGCGGTTTGGAGTGTAAGTCTAAAATTAAAAATTTGAATTCAAAGCTAGTTTGCGTTTGTCTGATGTTTTGTACAAGTTATGACATCTAATTCACCTTCTTTAAAATCTCAATTCAGATTTAAAAAATTTAACTCAGAGTTTGTTTTATATTTCAGATTTCACATTTTCAATTCAGAATTAAAAATTTACATTCGTAATTCAGACTATAAATTTTATACTTTATACTTTCACATGTGAATTCATACTTTAGAAATTGAATTAATGTTAATTTCATTTGTACATTTAATGTTTGAAAGTCCAAATAAACATTGTATTGTCTAAATTCAAAATAAAAATTTAAAGTTAGCATGAGTTAATTTGGGTATTTCTTTAATATTTCAACCCTTATATTGAATTCAGGCTTTGAAACCTTTAATCAGACTTTTATACTAAATTGGAACCTTTTTAGCGGCTTGTAGTCTGGGTCTCAAGTTTAAAATTTGAATTCAAAGCTAGTTTGCGTTCGTTTGATGTTTTATTCATGAAATTTATTATATATATATTATTTATTTAATATTATGAAATTTAATTTATCTTCTTTAAAATCTCAATCTAGACTTAAACAATTTAACTCAGAGTTTGTTTCGTAGTTTTTTTTATATTTCAAATTTCACATTTGCAATTGAGAATTAAAAGTTTACATTTCTAATTCAGACTTTAAGTTTTATAGTGTATACTTTTACATGTGAATTCATACTTTAGAAATTAAAAAAGAGTTTGTGTTAGTTTCATTTCTATGTTTCATGTTCGAAAGACTGAATAAACACTGTAATGTCTAAATTCAAAATTAAAACTTAAAATTAGCATGAGTTAGTTTGGGTAATTCTTTAATATTTCAACCTTTTCATTGAATTCAGTATTCAAGTTTAAAAATCTTTAATCAGACTTTTCAACTAAATTCAAGCTTTTTAACAGTGTGTAGTCTGAGTCTCAAGTTTAAAATTTGAATTCAAAGCTAGTCTGCGTTTGTTTGATGTTTTATTGAAATTATGAAATTTAATTCATATTCTTTAAAATCTCAATATTTTAACGTAAAGTTTGTTTTGTATTTCAAATTTCCCATTTTGAATTGAGAATTAAGAGTTGATATTTCTAATTCAGACTTTAAATTTTATAGTTTATACTTTCACATGCGAATTCATACTATAGATATTGAAGTGAGTTTATGTTAGTTTCATTTCTATATTTCATGTTTGAAAGTTTCAAAATTAAAACTTAAAGCTATCATGAGTTAGTTTGGGTATTTCTTTAATATTTCAACGCTTTCATTGAATTCAGACTTTAAAATCTTTGATCAGACTTTCAAACTATATTCGAACCTTTTTAGGGGTTTGTAGTCTGAAGTTAAAAATCTGAATTCAGAGCTGGTTTGCAATCGTTTGATGTTTTAATTAAGTCATGAAATTTAATTAACATTCTCTAAAATCTTAATTTAAATTTAAAATTTTTAACTCTTTTAACTTTTGTTTCATAGTTTGATTTATATTTCAGATTTCACATTTTCAATTGAGAATTAAAAGTTTACATTTCTAATTCATACTTTAAATTTTATAGTTTATACTTTCACACGTGAATTAATACTATAGATATTGAAGTGAGTTTATGTTAGTTCCATTTCTACATTTCATGTTGATGTGTCTAAATTCAAAATTAAAACTAAAAGTTATCATGGGTTAGTTTGGGTATTTTTATAATATTTAAACTATTTCACTGAATTCAGACTTAAAATGTTTGATTAGACTTTTAAATTGAATTGGAACCTTTTTAGCAGTCTGAAGCTTAAAATTTGAATTCAGAGCTAGTTTCCGTTAGTTTGATGTTTAATTCATATTCTTTGAAATCTCAATTCAAATTTAATACTTTTAACTCAGAATTTGTCTCATAGTTTGATTTATATTTCAGATTTCACATTTTCAATTCAGAAATAAAAGTTTACATTCCTAATTCGGACCGTAAATTTTATACTTTATACTTCCACATGTGAATTCATACTTTAGGAATTGAATTAAAAGTTAGTTTGGGTTAGTTTGATTTTAATTCCGGATTCTCCATTAATATTTTTAGGTCTGCATCCAATTGATACTTCAGGCTTCATTATTGTAATTCTGCGTTAAGACTTTAAAGTATAATTCACGCTGACAATGAGCTGGTTCTTTACTCAAGGGTGCGGAAGAGATTCCCCGACAGATTATGCTTAACCACAGTTTTTCTTTTACGTTTTCATTATGATGTCAAATTTTTAGTTACGAAATAGCTCTGAACCTAGTAATGGTCGATGTACACACAATTTTGTACTGTTCTAAGATCGTTTATATTGGAAATTTTATTATGGACGGCCACGTAAACAATCTTTCTTCCATTATTTATAACGGAGCTTGGATTAAAATTTAAGAAACATCTTCTTGTACCTGCATTCTTAATGTCATAGAAACTATTTTATTAAGAATTTGGGAGTGACCCTCGATATTAATTTTGTATCGAATTTACTTACATTTTGGAATGTCCTAACCTTTGTTCAATACATCAGCAACATTATCTCTCTGACAACTGATGATAGATTATTAAAAATAGATCAGGCAGTTATAAGCACTATGGTATTTCCAAGAAAAATACACCGTTCAGAATATTCATTACGGTCAAAATAAAAAATCCATATATTTACAATTGCATATTCTCAAGCAACAACAGGACATGAATATGCATTTTCCGGGTTGAATTTATGCCATCACATTTGCATTAATGCATCAATTTATAAAAACCGTACTTATTTATTCATCCTGACGTTTTATTTATTGTCAGATGGGTTGACATGTCAAGCAATGGGCAAACGTTTCACTTCATTTAGATTCACAATATTATGGTTCCTTTAATTTTTGTAATGGGTGTTTGGGTTTCTATGTTAATAATATTCACTATCTTTTTTATATTGCAGTAATTATGGTTTCGCAGATGCCTGAGATTTGCTTATCTTCTCAATAAAATAGATTGTCCAAGCAATAAACTAATTAAACTTAAAGAGCAATTTCCCAATTACCAAACATCGACAAGCCGATCAGTTAGCTCGGCGTCCTTTGTCCGTGGCTAATTCAACCAATAAAAACGGAATTACAGCAAACAACAAGCCTCCTTAATGTCCCTTAATTGTTCCGATTTCCATTGATAGTATCTGAGCAGCGCTCGTGATCCGCGGGACTCAGGTCTGGCCTGTATCGCGGACCGTTTTCGACACACGTCTCATTAAATAATCCGCGCGCGGACCAACGGTTTGACAGACGGTCGGCTACCTAAATCACTTCCCGAGGACCATTCGTTCAAGGATATTTTTAGAATAGAAACGGAATTATAGCCCAGGGTATGATATTTAATCAGTTTTATAACTAAATATATTTACATGGAATAAATAGCGTTAAGAAAGAAGAAATTTGTATTACTTGCCGAGTAAGTTCGAGGCAAGTAAGCTTGATGCTGATTATACCCCGAAAAAGCCAGGAAATAAATGATTAAATTATTGTAATAACATGTAGATACTTAAGGGTGGTGTTACATATATTTACTATGTTTCTCAATCATTTTTATTTGCAAATGAATATATCACAGGGTTTTATCAAATTGAAATTCAGGTTTTCTTCTTAATCAACGTGAAATAATGAGAAGCAGCGACATCATCATCAACATTCGTTTCAACGATATAACTTAGAACTTTATCTTTTGTATTTAGTGCATTTAACGAACGGGAGGCTATTATCAATCCAACATCTACAAAGTTCAAGAGATATGAAGAACCTGACTGCCGTATCAAGTGCTTTTTTGGCTCATAATTCCGAGCTTTAAATAGCAAGTGAACAAACAAGTTGTTTTACCGTTTTAGTGTAGACTTTAAAAGGATCTCTAGAGTACAAAACAAGCCTTTAACAGCTGGATTTGTGAGTAATGTCTTGCAGATATAATGCTAGAACTGTGCAACCATCAAGCTTCTTAAGGTAATAGCTCGAACTTAAAAGTCCATAACCTCTCAAAAAGCTGGCCAGAGCAACTGCTGCGGTGTATACAGTTTTTTGTTGCGAAATAGCGCACCAAGCTTCTGGGAGGCTGATTTTGCGATGTTGGCAAAGTGGTCATGCCAGGACATATTGCTGTTGACCGAGACACCCAGTAGTAAGATTGACGAGGATGAAAAAATAATGGTCGATCCTGCCATAATGATGTCAGGGCCTGTCGTATTAGCCCTCTTGGTAAACGTGGCTACTTGGGTTTTTGCTGTATTAAACTGGACCAAATTTCTGTCGCCTTAGGTTTGAACTTTCTCCAAGTCTTGATTAATTGCCGTTATCTGCTCTTGTCTGGGGTGATAAGTCTCAGTCGCTGGTAAAGGGTTTTCTGACTTAAATTGGAAGACAAGGATACTATCATCTGCAAAACTATAAACGGGATTATTCGTTTCGGTCAGTTGGTCATTAATATAGATGAGAACCAGAGTTGGTGAAAGTATTACGCCCTGAGGCACGCCCGCGTTAATGTTGAATGTGTCTGGGAACCGATCTCTGCAACGTGCAGAGATCGGTTCTTAAGGAAACTGGCAAGTCAGCTGCAGAGACAGGCTGGCAGTCCAAAGGACGACAATTTATTGAGCAGTCCGTCATGCCAAACTCTGTCGAATGCCTTCGAAATATCCAACAAAATCGCTCGAAACTCTCCGTACTTCTCAATTGCCCTACTCCATATATGAGTGGCATAGGCCAATATATCTCCCGTCGACCTCTCCATGCGAAAGCCGTATTGATTATTGCTGATTATTCTGTTGTTCTCGAGGTGCTTGAGTAGTTGCTGATTGACTACACGTTCCATGACTTTGGAAATTATGAGAAGCAACGCAATTGTGCTAGTTTGAGGGCGTGGTTTTCTTGCCTTATTTTGGAACAGGTTGCACTGGAACGATTTTCCAAGAAGATGGGTAAATCCCTTTTTGGTAAGACAGAGAAAAAAGTCTGGAAAAAACGGGTGTTGGTTCGATAAACTAGCCAAGATGGCGCCGAGTAATGTCGAGCCGTCCGAAGTTGATTTAAAAAAATGCAAATACTGCAAAAATAACGTCGAAAAGATCGAAATTAAATGTGTTGATTGTAAAGGGCATTATCATCAATCATGTGCTCTTAGAATTACCGGATTACAAGTGGTGAGTGGCAGTAAGGGTCAAGTTCAGTGTTCAACATGCATTTGCAAACATTTCCCGCGATGAGAATGTAAACAAAGCCGTAAATGAGGCTATGATCAAAAAAGATGAAGAAATTAATCTTTTGAAGCAAAAAATTCTAGAAATTAAAAGTAAAATGCAGGAAAACAGCGTCAATAAAATTATTAAGCAAAGGGAATCAATGGAAAAGTCCATCTTGGAAAAAAGTACGCTTCCTGGATACAACAGAAACTACCGAGCTAAAGAAGAAGAACAAATCAATGGAAGAAAATATTGTTAAGGTAACTGAGAAAATGGACAAAGTGGAAAAATGGGTGTACCGTAACCCCTGTTCCAACCTTAGAGAAAGCGTCTAAAAACCCGTCAAACGGACATTTAAAAAGCGCAAACAGTTCGAACATGCATGTAAAATGTAAATACCAAAGCACATCCACAACAAACACAATCAAAACACGTTCGAAAAGTAGTTCAAATGCACCATCTGGAGATGATATCCTTGGCATTATGGATAACACCTCAACTTTAAGTCACCAAACAGCAAAAACAAAAAATAAAATAAAACACCACAAAATTCGCAAACTGAAACCTTGCCTAAAGTATCTGAGTTTTCTTGGGCCAATGACAATATAGAGGCACCAGATGGGGAAAATTGGAGTATTGTTAAAAGAAGGACAGATCGGAAAAGTTATCCCCACCAAAGCAGGCCCAAACCAGTACATGGTGGAAACACTGATTTTGGAATGTCAGTTGCAAGCCAGAGATCTTACTTGTCAGGATTAGATGTAAAAATAACTGAAGAAGAACTAATAAAATGCATCCATGGCAAACTCCAGATCTCCTGTAGAGCTTATAAAATGAAATCTAGAAAAGATAAGTTCAAAAGCAGTTTTAAGCTGAAAGTCCCAACTGAAGCAAAACAAGCAGTCATGTCTCCGAACCTCTGGGGTAAGGGAATTGTAATAAACCATTTTCTCCATCTTCGACGACGCCCAGTGTTCAGGGAAAATCCAATGGAGAAAGTTCAAGTTCAAGCCTAACCATCCTCCACCAGAATGTGTGTTCAATAAGAAATAAAATTGGAAAAATTGAGGTATTCCTAGAAAGTGCCCAAGAATCTTACAATGTTTTGTGTTTTTCTGAACATTTTATGTCCCATGAGGAGATATTATCTTTTTCATTGCCTGGTTATTATGTGGTATCAAACTTCTGTAGAAAACAACATATACGTGGGGGTGTAGCAATTTTGGTCAAAAATGACATTGGAAACTGTGCAAGGGAAGACTTGAATAAACACTCGACGGAAATGTCATGTGAATTTGCTGCTGTTGAGATAAGTAATGTGAACCTTATAATTTGAGCTGTGTACCGTCCATCGGGAGGTGATTTTAATTTGTTTCTAAATAGTATGTGTGCAATTTTAGAGATTTTAACTGTATGCAGTTGTCACCGGTGATTTTAATATAAATTTTAATTTGAATAACACCAGAAAGCAAGACTTTATGGATTTAATGAACTCTTATGGATTCACTCAACAAATCGTTGATAATACTAGACACATTGCATGCCTTGATAATGTCTTTGTCAATTTTTTGGGTATTTTAAAGTTTAAATCTGCGGTTATTGATGCAGTACTTTCGGATCAACAAGCAGTGAAAATAAATATAACTGACTTAAAAAAACTTAGAAATTCTGACTCTCAAAGGTCTGAAACAAGTTTCTATCAACCACAAACAGCACTTGGTACAAATAAACTTTTTAATGTTTTGAGCAAGACGGATTGGTCCTTTGTAGGGTTAGAAAATATAAGTGCTGATGCTAAATGTGATATCTTTACATGTATACTCACAGAAAATTTTAATTTATGTTTTCCTTTTAAAAAAACAGTATCTAAGTCTGATGGGAGTGTGAGGTGGTATAATGAGGAGTTGGGTAAATTGAGAGAGCGTCTTAGGCTCCTAAATGATTTGTTTAATAACTATAAACAACCTGAAATTGCTGTTATTAGAAATGAGTATTGGGCACTCTATAGAAATTCTGATCTTATTCGAACAGCTGAAAATAAAGTTAGGGCTGCCTGGCAAATTACAAATGCCTATAGATGTATAAAAAAAAACAATCATCAAACGAAATTAGCGCTGACACAGTTAACTCTTTTTTCACAAGTGTCACACACAGAGTGTTGCAAAATCTTCCCCAAGCAAATAGTGAGGCTTTTTTACATTTTCGGAAAAAAACTCCTCCTGTTGGTTTTTCTTTCAGAGAGGTCACCATAATTGAGGTTCGGGATGCCATTGCCTCTTTGAAACCAAAAAGTAGCAAGGATATTTTTGGCTACAACCCCATTCTTTTAAAGAAAATAAAAAACACACTGATTATACCACTAACACATATGTTGAATTCTTGTATACGTGAGGGTATTTATCCCAATATGTTTAAACAAGCAAAGGTCGTGCCAATTTGTAAAAAAGGAGACTATAATGACGTAAATAACTACAGACCTACAACCCTGGTTCCAACATTGTCAAAGGTTTTTAAACATTTGTTGAAGGGTCAATTGTATACTTATTGTTACGTTTTTCCCGTGGGTTCTTAACAGAATTACAACTTTGCTATTTTCAACTAATACTCTCTTTATTCACTACCCCTGTATACAATTTAACTCACTAAACTAGTCTTATAACTTTACCACTAATATCTATTCAACACTCAATGATTAACTAACTGAACTGACCAACATTAGTCTTAGGTCTGCTTATATATAATCTCAAATCTATCACGAATATTCGGGAAGTATTCCGAGGCCACTCTATATGATCTCGACGAGGCCATCGAGATAATTCCAGCTATCCCGAAACTTCGCGGCGGGCCGGTCGATGATTCATACAGACAGAGAAGCGAGGGGCACGGCGGGGAGGCTAGTTCTATAGGATAGCACAAAAACGTTCGGATGGTTGCTAGTCGTGACATTGCCTCCCTCTTAAACCTGATCGTCCCGATCAGATACTGCATGTCCGTGGTATGCTTTCAATCTGTCGAGGTGAACAACTTTCAGTTTGCTTCTGGGACTACGCTGAATTCTATACACAACGTCATTAATTCTTTTGATGACTGTATAGGGTCCTTCCCATACTGGCGTTATCTTGGGAGATCTTCCTTTCTTCCTTTGCGGATTATATAACCAGACTTTATCGTTCATCTGAAATCCCATAGAATTAGCTTTGAGATCATATCGTGTCTTCATTCGGTCACTGGCTTTCTCCGTGTTTTCTCTGGCTAATTCATGGATGTATAATAACTTTTCCTTAAGGGAGTCCGCGTAGTCTTGAATTTCCATATCCTGGTTGTCTGGCGTTCCGAATAATAGGTCGCAGGGTAAGCGGAGTTCTCTTCCTGGACTGCTGATCGATAGGCCATTAAAAATAGTGGTATGTGTTGGTCCCACTCCTTCTGATGTTCATCTACGACCTTTGACAAATGTTCTTCAATGGTCTTGTTAAACCTTTCAACCATGCCGTCTGATTGTGGATGTAAGGCGGTAGTCCGTGTTTTATGGATGTTGAGTAAATCACAGACTTTCTGGAAAACCTTGGATTCGAAGTTACGTCCTTGATCTGAGTTCAGCTCTAACGGAACGCCAAATCTGCTGAATAGGTTATTCACAAGGACCTCTGCTATGGTAACAGCTTCTTGATTGGGGATTGCAAAGACTTCAGGCCATTTACTGAAGTAGTCAATTGCCACTAAAATATACTTGTTACCATTATTTGTTTCTGGAAAAGGGCCAGCTACGTCAATGGCGATACGTTCAAACGGTAGGCCCACATTATACTGTTTCATTTTGCCCCTAGATCTTGTTTTGGGTCCTTGGCTTGCGGCACAGGTTAAGCACTGCCGACACCACGATTTCACATCTTGGCAGTAGTTGACCCAGTAAAATCTGTCGCGAATCTTGTCAATCGTTTTGTTCACTCCGAGATGAGCACCAGACTTTCCATTATGAACTTCTTCCAGAACTTCCGATATCTTCCTCCTTGGTACCACTAACTGTGTCTTCACTACTTTTCCATCGGCGCTTTCCCAAGCTCGTTTAAGAAGTCCATTTTCCACCACCAGGGAGTCCCACTGAGCCCACAGAGTTTTAAAAGCAAGTTCTTTAGTTGATATCTCGCTCCATTTTGGTCTTGGTTGATGTTCTTCTTTAGCTGTTAGCAATAGTGCTATTTCACTATCTTCAAGCTGATCCTTTTTAAGTTGCTCGGTGGTCCACTGCTGATCAACCTCAAATTTCGTTAGCCTAATCGGAGTAATTCCTTCTCGTTGATCTACTCTTTGGCAATGCTTACAATTATCCGCGCATGGTCTTCTGGATAAAGCATCTGCATTATTATGCAATCTCCCTGCTCTGTGCTTAACCTTAAAGTTATATTGTTGTAACTTTTCAAGCCACCTGGCTACCTGTCCTTCAGGTTGTTTCATATCCAAAAGCCATTTAAGTGCTGCATGATCAGTCCTTATCAGAAATTCTTGCCCATATAGATATTGATGGAAATGCTCAACAGGCCAAAAGCTCTTTTCGGGTTACACAGTAGTTACGTTCAGGTTTCGAAAGTGTTCGACTGTAGTATTCGATAACCCGTTCTTCTCCTGCTTGTACTTGAGATAAAACTGCTCCGATGCCGGTGTTGCTGGCGTCTGTGTCCAATACAAATTTACCCTTTTGTTCCGGATATCCCAATATTGGACTAGAACATAGAGCCGCTTTTAATTTCCTGAACGCAGAATCACAGTTATGATCCCAGTTATAATTTGCTCGTTCTTCAGTGAGCTTATGTAAAGGTGCAGCTATATTTGCAAATCCTCCGAAAAATCTTCTATAATAAGTACATAAACCAAGGAAGCTCCGCAGTTCGTGTTTGTCGCGAGGACGAGGCCAGCCTTTGATTGCTGTTATCTTTCGTTGATCAGTTTGGATTCCCTCTGATGACACGACGTGTCCGAGAAATTCAACTTTTTGTTGGAAGAGAAAACATTTCTTTGGATTCAGTAAGAGCTGAGCATTCTTGATCCTAGTAAAAACTTCATGCAGGTTTTGTAGGTGCTCTTCGAAAGTTTTTCCCATTACCATTATATCATCAAGATAGACCAGGCATGTCTTCCAAGTGAGGCCTCGTAGAACAACTTCCATAAGACGCTCAAAAGTAGCGGGGGCATTGCATAGTCCGAAGGGCATAACTTTAAACTGATATAAACCACTTCCGGTAGAGAAGGCAGTCTTTTCCTGATCCTGTTCGTCAATGCCTACTTGCCAGTATCCGCTCTTTAGATCGAGTGTTGAGAACCAATGAGAACCTGCTAGTTTCGTCAACGTGTCGTCAATTCTGGGAAGTGGATAGCTGTCCTTCTTGGTGACGACATTGAGCCTTCTATAGTCCACGCAGAATCTGGTAGTCCCACCCTTCTTGGTGACTAAGACGACAGGAGATGACCATGGACTTGATGACTCTTCAATAATTCCATCTTCAAGCATTTTATCCACTAATGTGGTAACCTCTTGCTGCTTCGGCACTGGTAACCTCCGAGGATGCTGCCGTATGGGGTGAGCACTCCCAATGTCGATTTTATGTTTTATAATGTTCGTTCTTCCAGTATTGCCATTTTTCTTTTCAAAGCCTGTACTCTGCTCTTTGATAAATTGTGTAGCTCTCTTCAGTTCTTCGGAAGACAGATGTTGCCACGACTTTTGGAAATGTTCTAGGACTTCCTTAGGTGATGTTGAGGGTGTTATTTCTGACTGCGTTTCGCAACTGGTTACCCACTGCACCGGCTCGCAAGTGGCTATTACATCTCCTTTATTGATTTTGATGGAATTGGATGAAATATTTGCTATCTTTATCGGTATTTCGCCGTCGGTTTTGACTAGTGCTTTGCCTACGAGGTGTTTGCAAGGCAAATTGTGGTGTTGGATAAGTCCGATGCAGCCTCCAAAATCCTTCTCCAATTTCCCAAAAATTATCTGCTCGGTATTTCCGCTTATTCTGACAGTACATGCCGCCACTACTTTAGTCGGTGTGCCATCGTCTGTTTTGTTAAGGATGAACTCTTCGGTGCCAAACTTCAGAAGATTAAGCTTGTTGTCAAAAGAGAATCCATGTTGACCGATGAGATCCATCCCCAAAATAAATTCGTCCTCGATGTCGGCGACTAACACTGTGTGGTGTAGTTTAATTCGTCCCAGTTGAAGTTCGATATCCATTTCCCCAAGTACTTCAGCTGTCTCACCGGTAACTGTACGTAAAACTACATTCTTTGATATGGGTAGAACTTCTACTCTATTCACTCTGTTGGACCTTATCAAAGATACCGCCGCACCAGTGTCAACAGTAATTGTTATGGCTCTTCCGTTGATCTTTCCTGTAATTGTTAGACTGTCGGCGGCTTTTCCTAGGCTTTTTATGGAGACGATCCTGGGGGCTTTATCTTCTTTAGCCAACATCCGCCCCGCAATGTTGACTAATTGAAGTTTTCCTGATTTAACTTGGGGGCCCTAGCGTCTCTGGATGGAGATCTAGACCGTAGTTGTACTCGGCAGTCTCTTTTGAAATGCCCAGTTCTGCCACATCTATAGCACTGATTTGTTGTATTTCGGTTACGTGGCCTATCTTCCATTGGCTCCCGGAATTTCGCCGTGGCCTGAAGAACTTCCGTTAATTTCTTCAAAATTTCACCCATCTCATTTAATTCACAGCTGTTTGTCGGCTTTTCTTCCTGGATGGATACGGCCCTGATTTTTGGCTTGGATATATTACAGGCTGCCTCGATTTCTAGGGCTCGACCCAAAGCTTCGCTGCTGTTATCAAATTTGGCTAGGCGTAGCATTTTCTGAGTTTCTGGATCTCTAATACCATCCACGAAATATTGGGCAGCAAGTTCCTCTTGAAATTCCTCTGTCGCTCCCGGGTAGGCCAATTGAATGAGACGTCTAATGTCGGCCTCAAATTCTTGCAGGTTTTCACCAGGCTTTTGATATCGGGACTTAACTTGTGCCTGATACAGTTGTCTTCTATGTTGGTCTCCAAATCGTCTCTCCAGGGCAGTTGCATGTATGTCATATTTCCCTTGTTGGCTGATGGGAATGGTCTGCAGTAGTTCTAGGGCAGACCCACGAAGCGCTACCTCCAGTGATGTAGCCATTTCTTCGTTATTCCAACCGTTGGCAACAGCAGCGGCTTCAAACTGCCTTCTGTACATTGTCCAGGAGGTTTGACCGTCATACGTTGGAGGTTTAATGTTATGCCCTGTGGCGAATACCCTCTCGGTGGGTCCTTGATTTTTTAGTCTGCTAAATTCTGCTTGTAGATTCCTCATTTCTTGCTGTACGTTTCCTACTTCTTTTTGTACACTCCCAACTTCTTTTTGTACATGTCCAACTTCTTTTTGTACATTTCCAACTTCTTTTTGTATATTACCTACTTCTTTTTCAAATTTCTCATTTTGCCCGTCCAATATCTTCTGTAATTTTCCTTGCTCGCCTACAATTACATCCAGCATCCATTTCTGCAGCTGTTCCTGTTCTGCTTGCCTTCTACCTTCATCCTTTTCCCGTTCCGCTTGCCTTTTATCTTCTTGATCTTGAAAAATTTTCTGAAGCCGGTCCTGTTCTATTCGCCTTTTATCTTCTTGGTCTTGTAAAATTTTCTGAAGCCGGTCCTGTTCTATTTGCCTTTTATCTTCTTGGTCTTTTAAAATTTTCTGAAGCCGGTCCTGTTCTGCTTGTCTTTTACGTTCATCTTCTTCCCGATGCGCTTGCCTCTCAGCATTTAAATTTTCCATGAAATCGGCCAACATTTTATTAATTTGCTCCATTTCTGCCGTTTGTTGCCTTGTATTGACCATAGAATGTTATAAACTTTTACCAGAATCCACCAATCAAACGGTCTCGTTGACGTACTTGTGCCTCTTCTTTCCTCGGAAAATACTTCGCAAGTCCGGTCCCTTCACAATCCGACTTCTGACACCAAATGTTACGTTTTTCCCGTGGGTTCTTAACAGAATTACAACTTTGCTATTTTCAACTAATACTCTCTTTATTCACTACCACTATATACAATTTAACACTCTATACTATTCTTATAACTTTACCACTAATATCTATTCAACACTCAATGATTAACTGAACTGAACTGACTATCCGACTTAGGTCTGTTTATATATAATCTCAAATCTATCACGAATATTTGGGAAGTATTCCGATGCCACTCTATATGATCTCGACGAGGCCATCGAGATAATTCCAGCTATCCCGAAACTTCGTGATGATTCATACAGACAGAGAAGCGAGGGGCACGGCGGGGAGGCTAGTTCTATAGGGTAGCACAAAAACGTTCGGATGGTTGTTAGTCGTGACATTATTTTGATGAAAATTACTTGTTTACGGATAACCAGTTTGGTTTTATGAAGTCCAAGTCCACATCAAGTGCTATCATCTCACTATTGGAGTATGTAGTCGAGGGCCTTGAGAAGTCTCAATACATAGGAGCAATCCTGTGTGACCTCTCCAAGGCCTTTGACTGCATATGTCATGAAATTCTACTACAAAAGTTGGAATACTATGGCATCGATCCGCAAAGTGTCCAACTAATTAAGAGCTACTTAACAGATCGAACTCAGCAAACCTTTTCTGTAGGAATGCTATCGGGAGCACTAAATGTCGAGCATGGGGTTCCGCAAGGATCTCTCCTGGGTCCCCTGCTGTTTTTAATATATGCCAATGACATAGAAACTTCAACAAATGAAAAATTTGTACAATTTGCCGATGATACAACTGCTCTTACAAAAAGTGTGGACTTGGAGCTTCTTATTGTACAAATGAAGCAATCTCTGGTTGATTTGGAAAGTTGGTTTAATTCGAATAGCATTAAATATAAATAAAACTGAGCGGATAATTTTTAGTCTCAGGGACATATATCCACAGTTGACTGTTGTTGAAAATCTTAATAATTCCGTTAGACTTCTTGGGGTATATCTGGATGGCACCTTGATCTTTGACACCCATATTGACCAGGTAGCAAAAAAACTGTTGCAAGTAACATTTCTCCTAAAAACCCTAAAAAAAAATGTTGATCATGAGGTGCTACTTATGACCTTCCACGCTTTATTTCAGTCTCATTGCAACTATGCCATTCTTACGTGGGGTCACACAGCACAGGCAAATATAATTTTTAAATTGCAAAGAAGGGCAGTCCGAGTTGTGGGCGGCCTACATTATAGAGCAGATGTTAGGCAAACCTTCATAAACTTAAATATACTTACTATGCCATCCATGTATATTTTAGGCCAGCGGCGGATCTAGGGACGCGTGGACCTCAGGGCAAAAGATATTTATGGGCCCCTACCCCTTGTATATTTTAAAGCTAAGTTAAGGCATTTCTCATAGGTAATACATGATATATGAGTATCACATAAAAAGTAAGAATATAATAATACTTTTTATCCAGAATGAAAACTAATAAAGAACTAATAATTTTTCGTATCCCATGAAAAGTAAGAAAATAAAATAAATTTTAATTTAGGATGAAAGCTAGTTAATACCAAAAATTGTAGATTGGTATTTTGCGTATCACATAAAAAGCCAGAAAATAAAAACACTTTAAACAAAATATAAAAACTAATAATAAACTGGCATTGGCAAAATTATCTGTTAAATCTAACTTCCCTGCGATATTGTATTACTAATATCTAGACTGTTATTTTTCGTATCACATATAAAGTAATAAAATAAAAACACTTTAAACAAAATATAAAATCTAATAACAAACTAAAATCTAGAATGATCGTTTTCTCACGTTGGCATCAGCAAAATTCTCGATTAGATCTGTTAAATCTAACTTCGTTGCGATATTCTATTACTAATATCTAGACTGGTATTTTCCGTGTCACATAAAAAGTAATGAAATAAGAACACTTTAAATATCATATAAAAACTAATAACAAACGGAAATCTAGAATTATCTTTTTCTGACTTTGACATTAGGAACATTAGATATTAGATCTTTTAAGTCTAACTTCCCTGCGATATTGTATTACTGATATCTAGAATGGTATTTTCCGTGCCACATAAAAAGTAATAAAACAAAAACTCTTTAAACAAAATATAAAAACTAATAACAAACTAAAATCTAGAATGATCTTTTTCTCACGTTGGCATCTGCAAAATTCTCCATTAGATCTGTTAAATCTAACTTTGTTGCGATATTCTATTACTAATATCTAGACTGGTATTTTCCGTGTCATATAAAAAGTAATGAAATAAGAGCACTTTAAATATCATATAAAAACTAATAACAAACGGAAATTTAGAATTATCTTTTTTCTGACTTTGACATTAGGAACATTAGATATTAGATCTTTTAAGTCTAACTTCCCTGCGATATTGTATTACTGATATCTAGAATGGTATTTTCCGTGCCACATACAAAGTAATAAAACAAAAACTCTTTAAACAAAATATAAAAACTAATAACAAACTAAAATCTAGAATGATCTTTTTCTGACTTTGACATTAGCAAAATTATCTATTAGATCTGTTAAATCTAACTTCGCTGCGATATTGTATTCTATATTTAAAATGGATAGATCACGCAACCTTTGTTCATTCATTGTTGACCTAATGCAATTTTTAAACATTTTCAATTTACTAAAAGACATTTCCAATTGCGCCACAGTTACAAGTAGGGCAAAAAATAATAAAAACAGCATAAACTTCAGAAAAATCAACTTCCATATACGAATATTTATTAATTAATTACTATTTCAAAAAGTTCTCTAATTTTCATATCTTTTTTGAGGTCTGGTTTAACTAGTTCAAGGAACATACTGTTACTAAAAATTTCACGATATTTTTGAAATAAGAGATGGCATTTCGTTACCTTTTTATATCTTCTGCCTGAAGCAGCTACAATATAAGTCTTAGCACTCCACCACTATTATTTGATCATGCAAACAAACTATTCAAGTATCAAGTATTTGGTAATTTGCTCTAAAGTAAATGAAAAATGCGGCCTACTGGGAATAGTGGGAATCACAGTAGTTAATGTTCAGTGGCTGGGTCTGGGAGTTGCCAAATTTAACGCTCTCAGGCTCTCAACGATTAGGCATGAGCGGTATGGTCGATATATTTCATTAGTAGATACGTATAAGCAGGGGCGTAGCGATAGGGGTATCTGAGGTATCAATGATACCGCCCATGGGGCCCCCCCATGGCTCTTTACCTGGTACCTTTTGTCAAGATGTATTTTGCCAAAAATTCAAATTGGGCCCACCAATGTTTTAAAATCATTAATTTTATGAATCTGCTTGTCAAAAGTCAAAACGTATGTTATAAAACATAGAAATAGGTGCTCAACACAAAACTTGTTAGTTCTAGAAATGATTGTTCGCATTAAGAAGTAATTTTAGAAATATCTTGAAAGCATTACATCAAATTGTTTTAACTTCTTCAAAAAAGGATGAGTGAGATGAAGCGAACATGTAATTTCGAGTTTGTTTTCTTTGTTGTCAGGTTTTCAGATATATTTAAAGTTATCAATCCAGTTTCAAAGGCATTACAGAGTCCTACCACCGATATACAACAAGCCAATAGCATGTTAGAAAATATTCTTGAGGCCTTTATGAGACCAACTTTATATTTCGCGGAAACACGAAACAAATCTAAAAATCTGGCAAAAGAATGGGACATTATTCCTGAATTTAAACCAAAAAGATTTAAAAAAGTTAAGCGGTTTTATGACGAACTGGCGGAGGACCAACGAATAACTGAGTGTGAATCACATTTTGAAGTAAATATTTCTAATAGAGCTCTAGATATTTTAATAAATCAATGCCAAAAACGATTTTCTGGCATAAATAGTTTATTTAATAGTTTCAGGATATTATTATCAAAACATTTATTAACTGCAGTGAAGATAATATAAAACATTATGCAAAAGAAATTAGTACAAGGTATAGGGACGATTTAAGCAGTGATCTAGGGGAACAGCTCTGCATCCTTAAACTGTGTCTCAAATCAGAACTATTAAAAATATCTTCTATTAAAAATGTTTTAGAGCTGTTATTTAAATTTGACAGCTTATCCTCTTCGTTTTCCGGGATAATTACTGCAGCTTTAACATTTCTATCATTACCAGTAACGTCATCGTCAGCTCAGGCAGAACGAAGCTTTTCCAAAATAAAACTAATAAAATGCTACTTAAGAAGTACAATGCTACAAGAGCGATTCTCATCTTTGGCTATTATCTCAACTGAAAAGGATGAAGCCACTTTTTTAAAATCACCAAATGAGTTACAAAAATGTATTGACCTTTTTGCGAATAAATAAGCCAGAAAAATGTCTTTTTAAATTTGTAAAGGTGCCAACTACATAATAACTTATTTTATATTTTCACAATTTTTTTTTGTAAATAAAGTGACTATTTATATTTTTGTTTGTATTGCAAAAAATCGGTCATTTGGAAACTCAGTGTCGATGGTGCGTCTTTCAGTAGGGTGGGGTAGGGGGGTGGGGTAGTCAAATGTTGATACCCGGCCCACTTAGGCCTCGCTAAGCCGCGCCACTGCGTATAGCTATCTATACTGTGACTTTATTGAATGTAGCCTAATTATTATTTTATTATTTTTGGTTTGCATATTTGATGTTTTACTATTTTACTTACTTCGAAACAAAAATACTTTATAATCCGCGGCATCGTGGGGCCCTTCTGAACCTTGGGCCCCAGGGCGGCGCACCGAACTGCCCGGTGATATGTCCGCCACTGTTTTAGGCTGTCTGATTTATGTCCGAAATAATCTGGATAAATATAAACTCTATTGTCAAAATCATTGTCATAATACTAGAGATATGAATAATATAAGTTTGAATTATCTTAGATTGAAAAAGTCATGTATAAGCAGTACTTATTTTGGACCAACATTTTTTAATAAGCTTCCCGAGCACATTAAAAGTTTAACAGAGAGGCAGTTTGTCAGTTCAATTAAAAAATATTTGTTAGATCAGGCTTTCTATAGTATGCAGGAATTTTTAGATGCGAATGTTATTATGTAATAAGTTGTATTTATCTATAGGATCTTTTACTATTTGACGTATGTAAAAAATGTAAATTTTATGAGCATGAATAAAGTCACTGTTTAACTGACTGTTTCATTGATGGCGCAGTTCTTTAACACGATGGCAGGTATTTCGTCCGGTCCTGATGCCTCTTGCCTCTTGCGTATCTAGTTCTTTAAGGATTTTAAGAAAATATCACGGTGATGAAACTTGACTCCTGCCATGGCGATATGGTGGGAAGAACCTTACCTTGGGGGACGTCTAAGGTAGAGTGCGATGAAAACATTTTGGCGAGCATGTTTGCTTTTTCCTTGGCTGTAGTCGCCGTGATGCCACGTTCGTCTGTCAAAGGTGGGAGAGACATTTTTGTAAAGTTATTACTTACTGCCTTTGCTACGGACCAGAATTTCCTGGAGCCACTGGGCCATTGCTAATGCTTATTCCTGATCCTTTGATTGTGTTTGTTCATAGTTTCGTCGATCACATGTTTGCATTCGTTTCCCGCTTCGATAAAATAATTGCGATTTTCAGCGGTCTGATGTTGCTGCCAGTACTTGTAGGCTTGCTGCTTCCTACCTACAGTTCTTTCGCATCTTCTGTCGAACCAGGGCTTGTTAGTATAGTAAGACGAGTAAGAGATAAATCGTCTAGGTATTTTTCGGATAGACTCCAATCTCCTTCTCATTTTCATTTCATTAATTTAACAGAATGATTTTGAAACTTTTGCATTTTCTTTAGCTAGGTCATCATCCATTTCGCTCCCTTCAATTTCCTCGTATTTCTGGATCCAAGAATAACCCTGCTGTCCTTAGCCAGTTGACTTATTGATGGTCTGGCATCAGTCTCAGCGTTTTCAAGATAGTTAAAAGAAACCATATCCAGCCACTAGCCTAAGCTCAATTTTATTAAACTTTAGCAGCTTCTTAATTGACTTTCGCCAGCTGATTGGGACTAGAAGACTAGAAGAACTTCAAGCAAGATACGACACATTCAACTTACATAAAAAAAATCAAAGAGGTTGCGGGTGTTTGTAGGAAAAAATACAACGGACTTCTCTATGACCCCGGCGGCAATATAATACACGATCCCATCGAAAAAATTAATAGCTGGAAGCAATACATAAAGGAACTGTATGATGACAACGGTGCAGAGGATCCGCCACACATAATGGAACAGCAGGGCCACCAACCTTAAGAGCCGAAGTGGAAAAAGCTATAGAAAACTCCAAAAGTAGAAAAGGGACGGGACCAGATAAAATACCAATCGAAATCCTGAAAAAATCTTCTTCAAAATCCTCCATTCTAGTATTTACAGAAAGTGCGAAGAACATCTTAGTGAGACACAATTCGGTTTTCGCAGCGGACACGGAACAAGGGAGGCTCTTATGGGATTACAGGTGTCATGTCTCATGTCGTGACATCTCAGTCGATGTGTTCGCGTGCTTTATAGACTATGAGAAGGCATTTGACTGTGTCAAGCACGATAAACTCATGGACATTCTCACAAAAGTAGGACTAGATACCAAGGACATCCAAATTATCGCAAATCTATATTGGGGACAAACGGCATCTATTGGAGTAGGAAATGAGAGCAGTGAAGAAATACAAATCAAAAAGGGTGTAAGACAGGGATGCGTGCTATCTCTACTCCTGTTTAATATCTACTCAGAAAAATATTTACCGCAGCTGTACAAAACAGATCAGAAGGAATAGTAGTGAACGGAGAGATAATAAATAACCTGCGTTACGCTGATGACGCCCTAGTAACCAGCGAAGGCGAACTGCCGATCCTGCTAGAGCGAGTGAACCAGGAAAGTATAAAAGCGGGGTTGAGACTGAATATTAAAAAGAGCAAGGTAATGATAATTAGCAGGAACAACAATCTAAGAGGCAACTTAAAAATTAACGGAATACAACTAGAACAAGTCGAGAAATACAGATACCTGGGATGCTCCATTAATAACGACTGGGATAATTCTCCTGAAATAATTGCAAGAATTGAGCAGACCAGAAATACTTATAAAAAAATTAACAATGTTTTATGTTCTAGGAACATAAGTCTACACCTACAGTTACGACTATTTCGCTGTTATGTGATCGCGGTCTTGCTTTACAGGATGGAGGCTTGGACCCTTACTACCTGTACTACTAAAAGGTTAGAAGCATTCGAAATGTGGTGCTACAGACGTATTCTTAGAATTCCCTGGACAGATCGAACACGCAACACCACAGTCAAGAATTTACAGGAGTGGTATGGAGTGAACCTGAACAGGGCATTCAGCAAAGTTCAAATAGCTATGATGATAGCCAACGTTCGTGGCGGACATGGCGCGTGAAGAAGAAGAATTTTGCATTGCTTGTCATTCATCTGCAGTACCTATACTACTAAATATTCCTCTATATTATTATCGTCTTCGTTTTCGCTGTCTTGATCATCAGGCGGTAGAGTGATTTCATTTAAAACCTGGTACTCGAATGAAGCATTGGTTTTGAGATTGTTATTATCCTCAATCAGTACCGGAATATCATCAAAAATGTTCTGGTAAATCAATGCAGGTTCAAAAGAGAATGAAGGTAGTTCATCTACCTCAAAATATTCCTTATTTTTTTGAATGTCCCCTGCGTTAAAATAGCTAGAATTATTCCTATTCTGTCAGTGTCTCATGGTGTTCCCCAGCGATCAGTGTTAGGTCCAATTTTGTTCTTAATTTACGTAAATGATATGGCAATGCTCAATATCTCTGGCAAGTTTGTTCAATTTGCAGATGATGCAACAGTTTTATGGCATGCCGCACATGTTACAGATCTAAATGCCCAAGTAAATAGGGATATTGTTGAAATTAAAGAATGGTGTGACAGTCACAAATTGACTTTAAATGTTTCAAAAACCAGTGTCATGAACTTTAAATGCCAACTAAATAAACGTTTATTTGGATAATAAAATTTTAAATAATCTAAGTGAAAATAAAATTTTGGGATTATGCATAGACAATTAAATTTTGAAAGTTATGTTAGAACATTATGTAACAAGTTGGCATCAGACTGTTATATGCTCGTAAAGTCGTAGCAAGGGAGGTTGATTTTGGTATTGCTAGAAACGCTTACTTTTCATTAATAGAGTCACACCTAAGATATGGTTTGTCAACAAGTTCCTCTTATGACAGTATCTTAATTGCCATCGTGAGTTTTTTTCGTTTTAATTTCAGTTAATAGCAGAGGTAGGAGTCATCATTTTTATTGTTCGGAAAAAACACATCATTCACGAAAACACTATGGCGAAGAGTGGCTCACGACGCTTTTTGATTAGACAATGAATGCACTTTGCTGATAAGACATTTTATTTTTGGCGCCAGAGATGAAATTTCTTGGCTTAAAATATTTTGCCAAAATTCCCAAATTAAGCGAATTAAGAAATTTTTCAAGATTTTATGGGTCACCACGTTTTACGCCTAAGCCATCGATATATAACTTTGAAACCTCTTGAAGAGAATCTGACATTATATTAGTAATAACAGGCAAGACAGAAAATGCGACTTTCAAAAGGCAACAGTTTAAATTAGTGAAGTTCCAAATAAAAATTCCCGGACTATAAGGAGCAACATGTCGCATATTCGGTTGTGGCAAAAAGCGAGCAAAAGAGCAGCAGGAGTAGCAAGAGGTTATGGTGACAGTCGTAGTCGAGCGGCGAACGGAGCTGCCCTAAATCAGGCAAGTCCAATAACTCAGGAGCCGATACTAGCGGCCACTCAGGGGCGTAGTTGGTGATATATATTAACTTGCAAGAAGATTCTGCCGTTTAAGCACTATAAAACAAATCTAGTCAAAATTTTAGTCGGCATTATCAATTCAGTCTTCGCACCTCAGCACATTTTTCTGCTTCCTTTTACTATCGATTGAAAACATTTCGACATAATTTTCATTTCTGTCTCTATAGTTGATTAGGGCCCACAATTTTCATGCTAGAACCTTGAAGTTTTGAATAGAAGTAAACAATGTATGGCTTGTTGCGATGAAAGTACCAATGTCCCCGAAGTTATGAAAATATTCCACTTTCAATTGACCATTTCTCAGCTTAACCGGGTACAAAAAGTACAATAACTTGGCGGAATAGACTATAAGTTGATGAGGTCGTGTTGGATAGGGCAGACGATAAAATGTGACAACACTTCTATTTATCTAAGATGGAAAGGAGGATGAATTACCGTAAGGAATGCAAATTCTAGTGGATAGAAAAAACTAGCTCCAAAAAAAATAATCTAAAGCTATAAAATTTGAAGCTAAATATCCTATTAATTTGAGAGTGTAAAGTCTTTACAAATGATTTTTCCATTCCTTAGTCACGCATTCTTTATTTATAATGGGAACTAGCCAATATAGCTGACTGGAAGTGTTTCCTCTCCACTATGATGGACTATTTCCAAAAATCTTTCTTTTTATGGCAAGCCTAACCCGCTTTTTTCACAGTCCATTGCTTAAAAATCTTATTGTTGCTCAATTCTTTCTGTTAAATTAAATCCACTCATTAACCCTTGTACCCTGTCTCAATTGATGCACTGCCCTTAATGGTTGTTCGATCTCATTTTAGGTTTTTCGAAGATTGACGGTTTTTTGCAACCCAAGGCTCTGCACTAGCATAGTATAATGTCCCCTAATTCAGGTCTCTCACTCCGCAATCTTCACCGAGGAAGGTCTCTCATGTATTGTCCTCATTCTCTGCAGGTATCCTATGACCTGTTAAAAGACACGGTAAAATTTGAAGCTTGTTATGAG
The DNA here is from genome assembly GCA_016904865.1 of Pissodes strobi. Lineage (NCBI taxonomy): Eukaryota > Metazoa > Arthropoda > Insecta > Coleoptera > Curculionidae > Pissodes > Pissodes strobi. Next base: position 8,441 of record MU181939.1, on the reverse strand, counting down.
GTTGGCATTTGTATATAGGTGACCCTTTTGCTTCACGCTGGTTAGTTGGTTGTAAGCGGGGCCAAGCCTTATATTCCCGTTTTCCCTTACATAATCTTTGTCACTTATTACGCTCTCGTATCTGTCTAGAAGTACATCTGCGCGAGACGATTCTCTTGTTGCCAGCAAATTGCAGATTTCCATTTTTTGTAGATGTTTTCTTACCTATCTTCAATTGCCTGCAAGGATTTATGTTCATGATGTCTTTTGGTCTAAGTTGCCGACTAGTATAGATTGATCGCGAAGTCTATTTACTTGTTAGTAATATGTATTATCGGGCGCCAGAAATTCCTCAATTCTCAAAGTAACTGTCAGGTATTACCAATAAAAGCTTAAAAACGAACAAAAATTACTTGATAGACTTTGAGAACTGCAGAATCTCGTATCTTGCAGGAAATAAAAGATATTCTTAAAAAAAAATCTACAATATTTTATTTAAATAAATACAATTAAAATGAACAGTCTAAATCACAACTTTGTTGAACAGAGTTCTTCTAGAGTTGAGAAATTAAATTGATGTTAGATTTTAGAGAAAATAAAAACAATTAAAATATCAATAGTTGAAATTAGTTAAAACTTAAAGATTCTGGTCTTTACAGCGATTTTTAGGTTTGCAAGTAGAATACTTAGCTTAATTTAGACGTTCAACTTAGGTTGGACACACGTCTCTTCACCTCGTTCCTTTTCTCCAATTGCCTCTTATTTGTTAGGCCTGTATGGGTAGGGATAATACCAGAGGACTTAAACCGTCTTGTACAGCTGATACGTCTAACGCTGCAATGGTACACTCGGTTGATGCTTGCTCTTCGGCCAATTTTCGTGAGAATATGCAAACAGAAAAACTTGTCTTAGACCAAATTGTTGATTGATATCAAAAGAAGAAATGAAAAATAATGAACAGTGATTAAAACAATATCAGCAAAAAAATTCAAACGCTATCACTTGAGAATTAAATCTATGATCAAAAATACAAGATTCGTAAATGCAGAATTAAACTATGATCAAATATACAAGATTCATCAACGAATCTGATACGCAAATATACTAAAGAAGAAAATGATTAAATCTGACTTAAGCACACCTTCAAATAAGTGCAAAATAAATGAAAAGTCCCTAAAAAGTTTATTTAAGAGAAAAGTTCTAAAATTGATAGAAAAATATGATTACTTCAAAACTGTGAATTAATAATTATACAAATTCTCCCCAAGTCAAATTTGGCGTTAAGAAAACTGTACGTGCCAAGATCATAATACAAAGGTGATCGACATTTCACCAAATGTCAATTGTTCTCAGATCTCTCGTCAAGGTGAGCATTGTTTACAAAGAGAAAAAAAATCCAAGGTGAGTTCTCAAAGAAATTCAATGTTATATTTCATAAATTAGAAATCAAAAGAGAGCCAACTCACCTTAGATTTTTAGAAAGTAGGATTTCCTAAATCCTCCACCGGCAGTAAACTGAAGATCTATTGGCTACCCATCCGTTTCTTCCCAAAATTTTGCACATCCTTTGTTAAGAAATTAACGCTTAAAAGTGGCGGATTGGAACAAGGAATTAGCTAAAAACATAAAAGACCAACAAAAATCGGTATTAATGTGAGGTTAGTTAGAAATTCTCCTTGCTAACTTTAACTACGCAGTTAAATATTCCTGTAAAAGTTAACGAAATTCACGATAAATATATCAAACAATATTCAGTAAAGGTACCAATAATATCATTTACTCAACAATATCTTATAAAAAATGCCTAGATGGCCAGGATGAATGAAGAATCCAATTTATAAATCTAGATATTAGAAATATAACTAAAAATATTGTTGACTAGATCATAGCCTCGATAATCCCTTTATAATCTGAAAAATTGTCATAAGGCACTCCTAAAACAGAGAAATAAATTCGATAACTTAAAACGGAATGTGCAAAAATCAAATCTCACTTTACCATGTGCCGAATAATTCGTTACATGCATTATCTGGATATGCGTTAGACACAGTGTGTCACAGGATTTTCAGTTGTGTCGTTTGCATCCAGTCAGATCTTGATGATAAGGCTATCTGTTTCATTTCAGGCTATCAGTTTCGATATTTCGAGGGTGGGTTCTCCTTCCTTCTACCCCATCTACGTCCAGTTCCCTTGATTATTTGTGATCGGAAACATTGTTCCTGGTTAATAGCGCTTTCAAGTCATTTTAATCATAGAATGGGAGTTCAGAGCCTTAAAAAGCGGTTTGACTGTTTGTGAGTTGCTTAACATGTTCGTGAAATTGCATCCACTTCTAGCGCTTGTTCTCAAGAAAATGCCTAGAGTCACATTGGATTTCTCCCCCACATACTCCAGCAATCTCTGACTAGTAATGGAAGTGTTCATACTGTCATCAGGGTGGTTTTTCCATTCACTAATAGCTTTCATCAAATAAGCGCGACTACTAGCCTCCGTGTTGATGTGTTAAGTTCTTGTTAATTTAACGTCCAGGGTTCCGAACTGAGTGTGCGCCATTTACAAAGCAAAACAACCTTAGTATTGGTACTACTATTTCGTGTATTTTAACTGTTACATCTTCTGATTCTTTTTCATCACGTGAAGCATGATTTTAAGTCACTTCATCTTCCTTATTCTCTTCTTCAACTGAAGTATCACCAGTAGTATCTTCCGCGCTATTTTATATTAATTTATGATGAATTTTACAATTAAACAGATCACCAGCAATAAATATTAAGTGCTCTCGCGAGCCCCCAAAGCTCCGCCGCTTTTTCTTGTTGTTTTCTCTGCTTTAAAGTTTTTCAGGTGGACAAAAAAGGCCTCCCGGCCGCTGGCTGCCGTCGGTGCCGCAACAAACGAGCGAATAAACAAAGACCGGACCGACTTTGATTTCCGCGCGGGTTATTTGCATGCCGGGGGACTTAAGCGCGCTCGCGAAAAAAGATCGTCGTTCCATACGGAATCGCATAAATCCGATTCTCTTTAGGCAGACAATAAATAATTTCAGTTTCTAATCGGTCGGAATACATTTTTGGATTATCAACGTTTCTACCTTTGATGTTTTCCTCACTTAATACATCCTTGCTTCACTGTAAGCTACAATAACGTGTTAGGAATCAAATTAGCATTTGTGCTTGTTAAAAAAAGAACCTATCCCAGACCCCAATTAGATACAGGTCATGTTTGAAACAGCCAGTCGGCATATTCCTAGTTTCAATATACCTCTCAAAGGATAACGCCGAATTAATTCCGTTCGCTGATCAAGTCATGATGAAATTTGGTGCATTCATTAGGTTATACTGTGCATAATTCAAGTCAATAAACCTGCACATATAATGTATTTTCTTCTCCCTTAAGACAATCTATTACCGAGAAACCACTGCGACTGCTAAATTATATTGTTGAAGATTCGAAACAGATCACCTTTCAACGGTAAGAATATTTGTATCATCGGCAAATTTGATCAGATTTCAGCGATAACTGATGATATGTAAGGCCAAGTCATTGATGTAGAACAGACGCAGTTACAGATTCATTATATTTCTCAACTAAAACGTTCAGCCAATCCAATCACTGACTACTTACTTCATATTTCTCCAGTTTTGAAAAAGTCCTTCTTCCCCAATTTTTCCACTCCACTTCGGCAAATCATAAATTGCTGTCCCTTGAGATGGTCATGACACTATTCAAAGTAGCCGTTAATAAGGCCATCTGGATCATACACAACGATCTAGTTCTCTTGAAGAATTTCAAGTTAGAGTTGTACGGATCATTGTTTTGTCGCAGTAATCAATAGGATCAGTTGCAACAGACCAAGCCTAAGAACATAATGATAATGACGGAGATTGTAGATATTTGTAAAGAATTGGTGTATCGGATCCGTTTAACAAAGTACACATACCTCCAAGGTTCTTAAAATATTTATCGCAGGGTTGGGAAAATAGCACTTCTTGCCTGGTTGATAGGAAATTCTTACTCATGTTCATGCAATCCTAGGTACGGATTGAAAGGAGATGCGTAAAATTCATCTTCCCAATGTTTAGTTCAACCTTGATCATTATTTTGGTTGATTACAGCTTTCGAACTATTCCTTTGCTACCGCTTCAGCTTGATTATTCTTGAGTGTAACTTCCGCGTGTTTTGCTTCGTTACAGTTTTACTGAGCCTATTGATATAAATTCAGTCCTGGGCACCCCTAAGTTCGAGTCTTTCCGATGGCGTGGCGGCTCTGAATGTTGCACTTGCTAATGCAAGATGCGAGCCTATTGCGTCGCATCTTGCTGTTTATTTTCGTGTAGCCTGGAAAGAGATGTGGAATAAACTGCTCAGTGTAGTTTAGTGATTGCGTGTAAAACAAAGAAATATGGAGTGTAAACTGTGCTGAGAGACAGTTGGCAAGACCATATCAGAAACGAAGAGATCTGTCGAAGAATAAAAATCGCAAACATTAGGACAGAAGCCTCCAACTTTAAGTGATCTTGGGCTGGTCACGTAGCCAGACATACATACAGAAGAAAGTTGAAGTAAATTACTAATAGCCACGTCTATGAAAGCGAAAACTGGGTCGACAAGATCCAAGTTATCGCGGACAAAACCTGGATTAAGCAAGCCCAGAACCGGAAAACATGATAGGAATTAAGGGAGAGCAATATTCAGCAGTTAAGAGCACTTTGGTCTGTTTGTGAAAGATGTAATACATAAGAAAAAATACTACTTTACTAATATCAAATCCACCTTCGTCAAAATTTAAACAAACAGTCCCTACGAAACAATATAAACGTTCCAAATGGTACAATAGAAAAAATACATCCAACAAAAACAATGAAATGCAAATTATATAAACAGTAAAGTGGTCACAAAATAAAAACGAACAAAATACAGAATGTAAAACTAATCTGAACCATATTTGATGAGTCGCTTCAACTTTGGCAAAGAAATATTAAACATATCACAGTCGGAATAGGATTTATTGTAGTTGCACATTATTCTGTCAACGAAGGTAGTGAGGCCATAGTTGGTTCTATGTAGAGGTTCATAAAATAGATGTCGCTGCCTTGTACATCAACCAACTTCAGCAATTGGTTGCAGGCAACCATGTTATTCAAAAGTTTATATGTGAAGAGAAGCAGTGCGTCATTTCTTCTACATTCCAGATTCTTGATACCACACAGCATTAGCTTGGTGTCATAAGTGAGTCCAGGGGAGGGGAAACGATGTTGGTATAATAGATTCTTTAGGAATCTATTTTGCACTTCCTGAAGTCTTGTCCTATGGACGGCATAAGGAGAAAACCAAACAACTGAGCAACATCGATGATGCTATGGACCACACAATATTAGTGCTTTAGTGTCATTAATAAATTTCAAGTTACGCTTGACAAATCCAAGTAATCTGTCACTTTTGAGAATAATACTATCCATATAGTGATTAAAGGATAGCTTACGATCAAATCTCACCCTCAGATCATTGACAGATTTCACGGTTTCAATAAATTCATTGTTTATGCCATAAGTGTTCACAATCGGATTTGTACATCTGTAGAAACTAATAGACTTGCACTTAGAAACGTTGATTGTTAAAACGTTAAAAGAGCACCAGGACGTGAATTCATCGAGATCAGACTGCAAATCATTCGCATGACAGGGGCCGACGGCGATGGTGTTGTAGAACTTCAAGTCGTCCGCATATAAGAGAACGCGGGACGACCCAACGCAAGGCATGACAATGTTAACGAACAACCAAAAGAGCACCTGGAGGACTCCAGATATTACGCAAATCTCGCGTGAAGGACGTCCACAAACCACCACATGTTGATGACGCTCAGAGAAGAAATAAAATGTATTCTAAATTAAGGTGCTATTCCATTTATTTTACTAAATTCAACATATTTCGTCGTAATTACTAGATACGGTAAACAAGAGATCTCGAAATTCCTTTGTTTCAGTCAAAGTCCACCTTTGAGCCATAATCCACTAATGGGAACAGTTAAAATATGAAGAAAATCAAGAAGAAAGTAAATAAGAACAGCAAATATGATAATATTAAAAAGCTAAAAGATCTAAATATTCTAACACAAGTGAAAAAAGACCTGACAGAACAAATGGAAACAGAGGATACCACTGATGACGTAGACCTTGAGATAGGAAGATGGAAAACCATAGCAGAACCGACTAGTGAGAAATATCTAAAACCAGAAAAAAATATTAAAAGAAAACAATGGCTGACAAACGAAATCCTGCAGATGATGGAAGAAAGGAGACGTCTGAAAAATAAAAATGCACCTGAATATTTACAAGTTCACAAACAAATACTGAGGCTCAGGCGGGGTGTGGGACTCTCCCCAGGCTCTGGGGCATACCCACTAAAAACCACACCGTCAGCTGAGGCGAGCCCTCGCCGCTCCGCTTCAGATTACAGGTTGATCAACCTGATTAACCCTTGCCCTAATATTTGTTGGCTCCTCAGTGCCCCTGAGAAAAGGCTCCTCACCATCACGTCCTAAACCAGTATGACTCTGCTGTCTTATTGGAATATCCCGAAAGTGGGAAGAATTCAGTCCAGATTCAGTATCAACAATCCCTTTGGTCTTTTATAGTACTTTCTTCTTTTCTTCTCCTGCTCAGGGTCGTACGAACACAGCCTCTTAGGCTCCTCGTTAGGGTGACGTTCTCAAAAAAACTTGGCACCCTTTTCTTTGATATACTTCCTAAGCTTGATCCATCCATTATCAGCATGTATGTGATCGCTCCGAACGTACCAAGGTGCATTCACAGCTTCTCTTAAGGCCATGTTTTCAATTGCAGCCAACCTGTCTAAATGAGTCTTAGCAGCTGCGCCACCCCAAACTGACGAGTAATAAGTTATTTGCGCTCTGGCAACCATTTTAATTATTGCGATTTTGGAAGAAGGATGCATCTCACTCTTTCGTCCTATTAGTGGGAGTGGTTGACTTAGAGCTTTTTTACTTTAACTCTGGTCTCCATACAGTGTAGATGCCACCTCAGCCTGCTATCCATAATGACTCACAAATACTTGGCCTGAGGAGCGCCCCAATTTATAGAAGTTGCCCGGTCTTATATGCTTTCTACGAAAGAAACAGGCCTGGATATTTTCAGCATTAACTTTTATCCTATTCCTAGTGGTCCAGTCTAAGAAATCATCCATTGCAGTCTGAAGTTCCTCGCTTACGGTTTCAGGTCTTTTGCCCCCTGCCAAGAATGCAGTATCATCTGCGAAAAGGAGGAAGATTGTAAAGAAATAAAAGCATTTCAGGAAAAATATGATAGCTTTAATGTAAAGAAGCAGCCGGTATCTTTAAACCCAGAACAGCAATATTACTACCAAGTAATGTTATTATAGAGAGGCAAGAAAAGATAAATGTTTGGAAAAACTACATAAGAGAACCCTTTGATGAAATGCGACTACAAATACCACAGATTAATAACAAATCAAGCCTCCCCATTACTAACGACGAGGTCCACGCAGCAATTAGACAGATGAACGAAGGAAAAGCCCCAGGACCAAATAACCTCCATTCGGAATATTTCAAACTCCTTGACGACAATGCCAATACAACTTACGCATCTACGAAACAGGTATCACCCCGCATGTATGGTTAAAATCAGAATTTATAACATTACCAAAACAACCAGGAGCAAAGACATGCGAAGATTTTAGAACGTGGCCCATCAGGCGAGAGTCACGTACTAAAGATATTCTTCATAGAAGGATTTACAGAGTTTGTGAAGAACAGATGTCAGAGACACAGTTTGGATTTCGTGACGCAAGGGGAACAAGAGAGGTGCTCTTTAGTATTCAAGTGCTAATTCAAAGATGTTGATGGTTGTTTCATTGTCTACCGTAAAGCTTTTAATAGAATTCAACGCAGCAAACTCATAGAGATATTAAAAGAAGTGGGGATTGACGATAAAGACCTAAGGATAATTACACATCTATATTGGAACCAAACTGTCTACATAAACATAGACGGAGACAAATCCGAAGAAATAGATATATTACGAGGAGTGAGGCAAGGATGCGTACTATCACCACTACTGTTCAACGTTTATTCTGAACACATATTTAATAAAGCCTTTGATAACAGTAATACAGGAATACTTGTGAACGGAAAACGCCTTAACAACTTACGGTACGCTGACCATACCATCATTATCGCAGATAACTTAGAAGCCCTACAACAAACTATGAAAAGAGTGATACGAATTAGTCAGGTCTACGGGCTCGCTATATATCAAAATAAAACCAAATATATGGTGATAAGTAATAGCAAAGACAATCCAATCCACAGTTGTGAATTGTCTTTGGTAATAGCATAATAGGTTTGTTCTAGCAGCGATTTAAACCGAAACCAAACCAAAGCCAATCCATCCGGAGTTTGCGCATAGCGATTTAAGTGTCGCTTATAT
>MU181938.1:1024506-1050394 GCA_016904865.1 Pissodes strobi | reverse complement strand
AAACTAGAAGCATTAAAGTTTTTTTGGCGTTCGGAACTCGGAGCTTCACTCCGACAAAGATTTCTATTGCCTACCACATCGACATAGCAAAAGTTATATAGCAAAATCCAATTATTATCACCTTAGCAAGGGGAGAAATTTGGACATTGGGATATTTCAGGGTATCGGGCGTCGCGCTGGACCGCTAACGAGCCCGCGGCGGCCTCGCTGCCTGGGCGCCCCTAGGCTATAGCCTAGTTAGCCTAGTTGGTAATCCGGTCCTGCCCGTGAGGTCAAATGTGTTTCCTTGAAAAACTGTTGCCATTAATTATCAAACGGAATATAAACGAATAATGCTGTTAGGGTAAGTTTTAAATAACAGATCCATCAAACAGGCTTGCACCTATGGTAGTCTTGGACCGAGTAGGGACATTGCCCCACCATACAAGGTGAATGCTGCATTAGAGTTACTTGCAAGTGGTCATATGAGAGCCAAAACGTAACAAATCTACATGATGTATTATAAATTATCCTAAGTTTTGTAAAACTCGAAGTGTCTTCTCGAATTGAGGTCATTCTCTCCTTTTTTTAAAGGTTGGGATCAAACGTTATCAGGGTGGGGGAATGTGTGAACTATTAAAATCATTTAAACTTTCAATTAATTATCACCCTGTCCTAACTTCGAACTTAAACTTTTTATGTAAATATTCAAGTCAAATTATAAACAACACCAGCGAACAGCGCAGACAATAATATGAACCTTAAGGTAGCAGAGGTCAGCAGATTTTATTATATACATAGTCAAGCGGACCATCAGTCCGCTCTAATTATTGTTGCAGTCCACAGGGACGTAGCTCTGATTGTTCATTCCATATCCCAATCTTAAAACCCAACGCAAGAGGTGCAGCTCACAGGATACCCACCTAAAGTGCTAAAGTCGAATATATGGTAGATCTGTCTAAATTCTAAGTCAAATGATTTATAAAGTTAAATAATTACAGTGCCTTAAGGCAAGTGCTGAGTGAAATTAAGATAAACTACGAACACTTAAATTACTGTCTAACGAAATAACCAAACCTAACCATAAATTAAAACGCAACACCGCTCTTAAAGAACTTTGTAATAATACAGGGACCAATACCTATAAGCAATTCAAAACATACATCATCCTCTCGCAATAGACATCGCCATTGTTTTTAAGTGTAACAATATCCATGGTATTGCATGTCCACTTTCGTGCATAAAGTGTTACTACACGGAAAACAAGTTACAGGAAATGCTTTATTACCTGTTGGATAATTATTCGAGCAAGCCCAGGAGGCAAGGAACAAAAACATTAAAAAGCATCGTGCCTATTTTTCTCGACTATTTTCAGGAGTGAAAACAATGAAAGAAATATTTAATAGACTGCTTGTATCTTCTGATCCCTATATTTCAAGCATTAGAATGCTTCCAAAAAAATTAAAACAATTTTCCCTAGAAACATTAGAAATGATGAGCGAGTCTGAAACTGAATCCGAGTTATTTGTTAGTAGTGATTCAGAATAATTTATAATGTGTGCACTTAATTTTGTATCATATACAATTTTTTATATTCCTCTTATTAATAATTATAATATAATACCACTATTTTTTAACCAGATTAGTTTTCTTTACTAATCCACTCATTTGTTACATAGGTAGGTTGAAAGTGTCCACTTAGTTGCCTGTAAAAAATTCAATACTTAAACTTTAAAAATCTTTTTGTCATACGCTCCCAAAAATAGCTATTTCACGGACTCATTTGAGTCCGTAAAATGCTTCTTTAGGCCTAGTCCCTAAAAGTCGTCATGGCAACCTTTACGGACTATTCCAAAATTCCTGAATATGTCTAGATGTCAAATTTCGAATGACATGACAAAATTGTCAAATAGTTGCTACGATATCAATTTCAAAGCTTACTTTTTCGAACATTATGATTTCAAAAAGTATGGTAAATTTGCAAATTTAAGCGTTCTGAAGAATTGTAAAAAGCGTATAACAAAATTTTGGGAGCGTATGACAAAAAATAGTGTTTGTCACACGTACCTAAATGAAGTTTTTCAGGACTCATCTGCTATTCCGGACTCGGCTAACGCCTCGTCCGGAAACAGCAATGATTCGTCCTGAAAAACTTTATTTTAGGTACTTGTAACAAAAATAACTATTATATATATGACTTTTAGAACAAATCCATGAGTTTTGGTATTTTTGGCTCAATATTTTAATTTCGAGACCTGTGGGCGTCGATTCAAAGCACACGCTTAATATTTTAGAGTGTGACAAAACCTTTCCATCTGCTTTTATTTTTATCCGTTTTGAACCGCAATAAGCGCTCCGTTGAGGATGCCGAATCTGTCACTCATATCTACCAGTTATTGAAAAAATCCAGCTGTTTATATTATGAACAGGCACCGACTGAAGTGTGTGAATCCTCGAATTGAATAGAGAACACGGCATAAACTTGACGACAAAGGAACTGCGCCTCTATTTTAAATTCAAATCTGCAGTATAAAGATAGATAACTGAAATCCAATTTTCGGAATCGCGTTTGGCTTGTAAGCGAAAGGAAAGTGGTCAACACAAGCAAATTGCACTCGAGTGCAGACGTTCGATAGAAGAACTTGTTATTTGTGACAGCGCTGAGAACGTGAAAAGGGTCGTCTTTTCTGCATGAAATTTGCCTTGTCTGTAGGAAAAGGATTTTCTTTCGATGTGTATAAAACTAAGTTGTAAGGCCAAGGATGGACCGCGATCAAAAAATATGGCGGGCGGTTTCAAGAAAGGATGTCGACATCAACATGAAAATAAAGATGCATGTGATGTAAGTTCGTCTTCCAAGGAAAAAATATTTAACGAGAATAGTTTATAAAAAAAATAATAAAACTAATTTATGGAAATATAGTCACAATTAACAACTATAAGAACTAACTTTACGAACGCAGTAAACACCATATTGAGAAAATAAACACTAAAATACTATTATAGGCGGGTACCTATCTATATTAACGAGACAAGGCATAGATTGGCTTCGTCGCTTTACTATGCATATAACATAATAGCACCTGCTGCTTAATTGTTGGAAATAAGTCTCTAAGTGTTTCGTCGGCTCATTAGGTTGTTCCTGCTTTTCTGTTCTAAAATAAACTTGCTTAATTTATCAATGCGACTTTCTTCATTACCGATAGCGTTGATTGACGCCCAAAGCTAAACTATATCGAACAAACTAAATAATTATTATTTAGTTATCGAACGTCTCTCCGTATTATCTTCTTTCTTGCAAAGAGTTCTAGTATTTCACTTTTCATTAATAAACAGTTATTTAATAAATTTTGATAAAACAGGTTACAAAAATGAGCGAGTCTGCTAGTACTCGAGACACTGATGTGTAAACATATCCTATATCGACATAAACAAATATTTGAGCAGCCCTCGTAAAATCACTGCGCATGGTCATGATGTCACAGCCATTTACACATTTCCGTCCCCATCCGCTTGAACATTTCCGTTCCATTTGCCCAGATTTACCCTCATACCGCCGAGTAAGTTGTTTACACATTAAAATTCATTTAAATAGATAATCCTTTTCAAGAAAAATTAAACGATGAAATATATGTATAATGCTAGAAATAACGACTTTATTGACAAAATTGTAATCAATTTGTCTAATAGGATATTATCTGATGTTGAAAAACTGTTTAAATTACTCAGTTACACCTAAAATCGTTTCATACCATTTCAGCAATTGAAGAAACAACATAAAATTTACCAGAAGAACGCCATTATGAATTTGGAAATAGAACTAGAATTACACTAGAAAAATCATTTAAAATTACACAAAACTTAACATACACAGAACAAAGAGCAATACAATCATTGAAAAGGGATAAAATTCTTCCAGCCCGTAAAGGTGGTTGAATTAAATGATGGAGTGCATTACGAACGATCAAAAGGTAATGTATTTTTAAAATGATGGTAATTACTCAATACTAATCAAAAACCCAACAGAACGAATTGAAAGACAGGTATCCAACATATTAAAAAATACAAAAATCAGTTCAACGATATAGATGGATTCAAACTAACACCACATAATAGCAAAACATCTGATTTTTATTGGGTACCGAAAATACGCAACCTAAATATACCTTTGCGCCCAATAGCAAGCTGTAAAAATTCACCAACACACCCCATTGCTAAATATCTACTCAACATTCTTTAGCCACTTGCAAATGACACAAACTCATATAGTGTAACGATGTAAATATTACAAAATCCAGTAAGGCGATTTTTCTCTTTTACTGGTCGATTTATGTTGTCGATACTCTCGCTACCTTACTTCCGATTACAATCGACCAGAGTCGTGGAATCCTGTTTCAAGTTGTTCGATGCAGTGTCTCCGTTTGGAGCGGCGCCGGCGCCGCCGCGCCGTCTTGACAGGTACCGTCTATATTCTCCTTGCCGAATTGATGAGGCCCCAGTGCCCGATTATCCATTAGGCACTATAGGCAGTGTGCTTAGGGCCTACGAGACCAGAAAGGTCTACGGAACTACAGTTAACATGTAAATCCAATAATAAAATAAGACATCCTCTGAAAAACTTGTAAACTTAAACAAATTATAATAAAACATGTTTTTTTTTTGTTTACAAAACACTGAAATTCAAAAGTTTTGTTTATGAGCTTTGGCTTCGGCAAATGCTTTAAAAATTTCTTTGTAGTCCAGATCGCGTAGTACATCACTTTCAATACAAAGCAGACTTATAGCAATGGTTCTTTTTTGTGTCGTTGTTGATCTCGTATTATTTTTAATAAACTTTAATTTTGAGAATGATGTTTCACCCTCCGCGTTTGATCCTAGTATTGAAAGAAAAATGCGGAAGGTAATATGAATGTTAAGAAACTTGATGTTAGATTATTATTTATCAATGATTTTAATATTTCGGCTTAAGAAGTTACGTCTGGATACAAAAATTGAAAAAATTCGATGACAAAGTTTTCCTCGAAATCTAAATTATACGTATCAACCAACTCGTTAGTTCTTATAATTTGAAAATTATATTAGGATAATAGGATTACCAGATCTCTTTATTTATTAACATGCATAAGTATCATTATTGATTTAGTGCTTCATCTTCACAGTAAAAATACACAGTGTGCGGAACCGTGTAGAGTAGGGCCTACGAATCCTACGATAAATATTAGAGGAAAGTAGCCAAATATCGCATAGGCGCCTAATATCGCACCCTACCATATTTCCTAATTCTAAGGTTGCCACCTATCTCCGGTGGCAGGGCGGTAGCTTTTGACATCTGCCAAATATCTAGTGGATAGACGAGAGCGTCGTTTCTATTGGACGATTTTCATTGTCTGTGGTTTGTTTCGCCGGCCAACGAGTTTTTATACGTTGTTTCAAATTGTTGTCTTTTGGCGAAAGTGCACAGTTATCAGGGACTTTCTGAGCGCCATTATATTAAAAAGGTATGTAGGATCTTGTTGATATATAAATATTTTTCTGAAAAATCTCGTTTTTTTTGCCAGAACCTGTTTTTTTTTTGTTTTTAGGTGAAGTTTCTTATTACCGCACAGTTAGATATCCCCAATATCGCATATATCCGATATTGATGCCAGTGATGATCATGATGCGGATAACGATGATGCCGAATTTTTTTATTGTTTAAACCTATATTCTCAAGATACTAAGGGAGAACCATGGATTCGATGCACCTGTGCTCTCGTTGGAGTCGCGAGGGGTGTACCGGGATTGGAAAACATAAAACATTATTTTGTGAATTTTATTATGATCCATAAGTCGCAATGTATACTTAATATGTACCATTTTAATAATAAAAGTGTTATATAAATATTGGGTGGCTTTGTTTCCTTTAGATATTCCTAATAACCGATAGTGCGATATTTAGAACCCCTACTATCCGATATTAGGATACTATTTTTAAAATTACGCTTTTTACACTACTATAGTAATTTTTACTTTTTCCCCAATTTTTTTGAAAATTGTGTTATCTAGCACTGACGAATCAAAGGAGGTAGGTTTTCTACATAAATTCCATTAAACGAAACTCTATTGTAGTTAACCGATTGGATTTTCTAAGTTAAAATGAAAAAGTATGCGATATTTGGCTACTTTCCTCTACCTAGGGCCTGCGAATGGGTTAATCCAGCCCTGCGAGGCCCTTCTCGTCTGAACGCGAGCAGACAGTGTGCATACCATATTAACGTTGTTATTTTTGACTATAAGGTCTAATTAGCGTCTGATTGTGTAGTGCAAACATACTTCCAGGTATAGTTTCTGAAATTATCGGCCGTATTATCTGATACTGATAAAGATGTTTAACGACTAGTGTGGTTACCCTTCCTATAAAAAAGTTTGTTACATGTTAGTGTTTCTATATTGAATAGAAAAAATTATTTATCATTTAATTAGGGACATTCCATGACCTGCCGTGACCTTCCATGAGACGAACGTTCTTCCCTGGGATAGAATTTCCTCCCTTTGGGGCTGAACGTCCGTCTGCAGTTTTTCTGTGCCGACCTAGCGAGTTCCCGATTCCATTTAGCCGTAAAGAGGCTTTTTGTCATGGTAATACGACCACATGGTGAAGACGTAGCTTCGCTTGAAACTCCAGTGTCTGCAAATCTTCTAGATACAAGTTGTATATCGCTCCATTTATAGAAGAACGTCATAACTCAAAAATCAACATTTGCCATTATAACGGTTTAAAGATTAATGTTTTTTTATCTTTTTTGTAACAATTTAACATTGCAGACAAATCAAAATGCATTTATTGTGATTTAAGACTTCAAAGTATAGTGGTTAACAGGCGATATGAGATCTACACTTGAATTGACAAATTTATGATTTATGACTACTTGTGTCTTTCTTCTCCAAAAAAAAAGGCATTTTTTTTAAACTCTTGCGTCATAATTATAATTGTGACTGTGTAAAAAAAAATATTTAAACTTTTTTCATATTGTGACACTAAAATAAATATGAAATAAAAAACAATCTTTGTTTTTTTTTATTAGGGAAGTACAAAAGTCATAACAAAGATACAAATAGTAAATTGCACTTATAGGTTATTGTAAAAATCTGCATAACATGAAGGAATACCTGCATCATTTACTAAATCTTGAAGATCTGACCGCTTACGTTCACTAATTTTTATTTTAGACTTGTATGCAGGTTCAAGAGTCTGTGATATTACGTTACTCTTGCCTCGAACTGTTTTGGTCGTCATTTCCGAAAAGTTTGCCTGAGAATACGACGTTTTATAAAAAACTCTAAGTGGATAATTTTTTTCAACTTTTAGAATTCTGATGTCGCCTAATTTTTCGTGTCCAACGAAATTTCCAATCCTTCCATTCAAATCTTTTAAATCGAAAAAATCCTTAAAACACAGTTGCTTTACTTGAAATGGCTTACCACTTTTTTTTGCAGTTCGAATTAAAGTTATGTACTCGTTAGGTAAATAAATTGGGCTTGATTTTAAGTAGCGCTTTACTTGCCGTTCGATTACAGAATGTGCACAATCCCCCTCATTTTGCGTATTTCCTGTTACAAGGAATTTATGGCATATAGATCTAATACTAGGATATTTCTTTAGGGCATACGTATACATAGAAATTATGTACTTGTTTTTTTGCTGGCCAGCGCAGTTGTCCGAATAAAAAGTAAATTCAAGATCGTCACATTCGGACCTAGCTTTTGATGTATGTTCTATATAGCTCAGCAAGCAAGATCCTATTTCATTTGCTCCTCGATTGCCATTCGTCTCATCCCAGACATAGCAGAAACATTCGTCTAAATTTGTGTTTCCATTCATTTCATAGACGGTAAAATTTAAAACATTTAATTTAGACTTATAGTAGAAAAGAGACACATTTCCCTTGGGGCATGGCAGAACCGCTTGTAAATCAAACACAGCGACTACATAGTTGTCGCTAATTCTTGTTTTGTCGTTATCTTTTTCTAATCGCGACAAATCCTTTTCCATGATATGATTTTCGTATTCAGCACGTAGTTCTTTTTTTTTTAGTATTCGAGCCATTATCATAGGAAACACACAACGAACATTGGTCCTTTTTAGGAGTAAAGAAAGAAATGTTAAAATCCTTGTGAAAAACTTGATTATAAATAAGATATTTTCCATAAGGGATGTTCTTTTGCTTACATTCCTCAACATAATCGCGGTACAAATCAGCTAGCGATTTACCACCTTCTATGTATTGACGACTAGACCGACTTCTTGTGTAGTGACTTTCGATCCTAGGAATGCTATTTATGTGGCGTTTCATTTCTTCCCTAATGTTGTCATGAAGTTTTCGGTGGCTTCTATGTTTTCCTCTACGATCATTTTCTACTATTCCAATTTCCGAGCGCTTTTCTACAACTGTACGAATAGGTCTGTCTGTGATATTCAATGTGGATTTGAAAAAGGTTTTGCAGACCCGAAATCTAGTCTCATTTAACGTGAAATAAAATGCATTATTATCGCGCTGCTTATTTTCATGGACATGGTACTGATATTTGGGTTTGATGCTAACAATACAGGAGGATATAAAGTCGCGCTGTTTATTAGCATCTCCAAGACGCCAGTATTCTTGAAAAATTCGTTCTCTTGTTTCATTTAGTATATTTGAGTAGCATTTCAACCTGCACGTATTTCTGCATGGGGGTCCCATAGTTCTTTCTTTCATTGGTTTGTTAGTTGTAGATGATACGTACGCTTTTCCTTCATCTTTTAACCTTTTTGCCAAATTTTTCTTCCAGGTGGATTTATCAGCTTTACGTTTTCTTAGCTTTTTATTTTTATTAATTTCTGGGACATTTTCTTCATTTTCATCTTGTAATTCATCGCCAACAAGAGATGATAAGAGAACTTGCGATTCAGATGATGTTGATGATTCAGCGTTGGATTCGGATGGACAATAATTGGACCCAGTCGTAACATCTTCTGAAGTTGTTGATGAAGAGTCACTTTCTGAATTTCCACTACTCGCATTTTTTCTAGTGTATTAATAGGCGACGAATTTACGTGGCCTAAAAAAATAATTAAGCAATTATACATTATAACTACAGACTTACAAAACAAAAAATACTAACTTTTATCATAGACTTCAGTGTTATGAGAACAGCTCGGTATTGGGTCCAGATAGAGTTCACGGTTCGGAGAACTAGGTTTCGTATTTATCAGAGAAACCTGTAGAGAACCTAAAAACACGTAAACAGTTCTAACTATGTACATAAAAAAGTTTTTATTGCAAAACGACTTTTTGATGTTGTCAAGAATAAACAATTAATACATTCGTAGAGTATCTGAAATAATAATTGCATTACCTAATATCAAGAGTTTAAAAAAGGTTAGGTATCACAGGTATGTATATTAGTCAATAAGCTTACATCAAAAATGATTTTGCTACAAAAACATGGCACTTAATGTAAGATGCACGTAACACGTAAGCCATTGCTTACTTTTAAGGTCGTTTCCGCTATTATCACAACAACTTGCTATGGACTTGTCAGTCTCGCTACATTTCCCTGCAGGTTCAACTTTTCTCCACATATCGCCATCTGAATTTTTGTCTAAAGCCAACTTTACCAATAACTTCCCACGATCTCCCATCTTTGTTTCTAGAATCAAATTTTATACATACACATACGAACACAAATAAAAATAATATTTATTTTTACAAGGTGGGAGCTATTTAATTGACCAATATTGCTATTTCAGAAACAGTAAGAGCTACAACGTCGATAAAATTACATAAAAAAAAATTA
The DNA here is from genome assembly GCA_016904865.1 of Pissodes strobi. NCBI lineage: Eukaryota > Metazoa > Arthropoda > Insecta > Coleoptera > Curculionidae > Pissodes > Pissodes strobi. The sequence goes on along the minus strand of MU181938.1, from coordinate 1,040,599 downwards.
GTAATTTTTTACATATCACCTTGTGTTTAAAAAACTAAAAAAAATCTAATAAATAATAAACACTAAAATTAAATAAACACAAAAAAGTAATTTTTTATAAATGTAATCGACCTGGTAGGTCTTTCTGTTTCCAAGATGGCAATGTGATCAATAAAATTGATTAAAAATTGGGAAGACGCGCAATATTACCGGCGAAAACGTACCACTAAAAGTGAGACAACAAATACATTATGCTTATGTAAAAAAGAGCCCAAGAGTGTCCAGGAGCGCGGTTTTACCATTAAACAGAGCGAGACGATTGAAAAAAAAAGTCGCGTTTTGTAGCACGGCATCTTCCCGTATTCTCAGTCAACGATAAAATATGTTTCACCCTGTATATAAATTTAAAAAATATGTTTTATTTAAATTTGTCAATTTTACAAATTCCAGGCTTTTAGTTAAACCTGGATTTGTGTAAATAAATTGACGTTATCGCGTTTTCCTTGAAAATGGGTTTAATTTTTGGACAAAATTTAATTGAAAATATGACACATTTTTTTAAAACCAATCTGTATTTATAAAGAAAAACGACATATCTCGAACTAATTTACAGTAGCCATAAAATAATAATTAAAAATTTCATGTATTCTTATGGAAAATAGACATATACATTAATAGGACGATCTTACCTAAAAAAGTAGCCCACAAATATCACAATTATTTGTTTTTAAATGACCTAATTGTTTTTATGACGTTCTTCCACGAAATCACTCTAAAGCAGGACGCCCACAGAATCGGCACAGACCGGCTCGGCACGGCCAGCACTGCCGGCATTCGTTATTAAACGAGATGCCGTTCCGCGCTGTTCCGATTAAATGGGCGCTGCCTCGTTTAATAACGTACATAGCAACTTATGCCGGCCGTGCTGGCCGGTCTGTGCCGATTCAGTGGGCGTCCTGCTTAACACTTATTATAATAAATCGACACTTTTTTGTATTATGACCTTCTTCCACAAAAGTAGGACCAGACGAACAAGCTCGCTTGCGAATTAAGTTAGAACTGTCGTTCTTCCGCAAAACCGATCAGTAAATTTGGTGAAGTGTAAAACGACACTTGCGCCATCTGTCGGTAATATTGTGATGTACAAGTTGTGACGATCTTTCACATAAATAATAGGTTACATTATGAAGTGTTTTTATAATTCATCTACAAAATGGAATTTTTTGAGTTATGATGTTCTTCTATAAATGGAGCGATATTATTTTTTTATCTATTGATGACTCCTTATAATCTCTATTATCGTTATTTGTTTTTTTGATTAATGAATTTACTGTTAAACGGCTGCAAGTCATTTGCTTTCTATATCGTAGATATTATAGTTATTTCTCGCTTTCGTTTACTGATCTTACCGTTTTTGCATATCGAGCTTGAAGATCCTTATTTCCTTTACTATCATATCTGATAATATCTCGAGTAGAGAATTAATTTTGTTATTGTCCTGATAATTAATTGATTTATTTTTACCGTAATGAGGAAGTTTCATCAAATTTTTTATTGCTTATTTCAATAGCCCATGAAAAATAAGTGGACACGGGTTTTTTGTTCTTTTTTCCATAAGTCGAAAAATGAGGCAGATACAACGCCTTGAAATATGCTTATGACGTCACAATACATATGAATACCAACCAGAGCCGGATTACCCACTAGGCTCACTAGGCTATAGCCTAGGGGCGCTCAGGCAGTGGGGGCGCCGCGGACCCGGCGGCGATCCGGCGCGGCGCCACGCCCGATACCCTAAAATATCCCAATGTGTAAATTCTCTCCTTGTTACGGTGATAATATTCTGATTTTACTATAAAACGTTTGTTATATCGATGTAGTAGGCAATTGATGCAAAAAATACTGTAGAAATCTTTGTCGGCGTGACGCTCCGAGTTCCGAACGCCAAAAAACTTTAGTGCTTCTAGTTTAAAAACAAAAATCGGTATATGCTTTCAAGGCAGCCTGTAAGCTGGTTAACCGCTCAGGCCTCGTGCCACGTTTCACCCTGTCTGGTCTAAAGTTTGGCATCTTGCCTTTGTAAGCGCTACATCAAAAGTGCGGACTGAGAGTGGACCTTCTAGTCCCTTGTTAATGTTCGGTGCTTTAGGAATAACTTTACGCTGTTATCAATTTATGCAGATAGAATATTTATATTTTTAAATTCTATTAGATGTAGCATGCAGTCATGAGAACGATACCACAAAGCAAGTGTTTTCATAAATCCTCGAAGAAAACTCCAAGGAAGCAATAGCGACAACAGCGTAAAAACACTACATAGATTGAAAAACCACATGAGAAGCACTTTAAGCCAACAAAAAGTGACACACCTATCTATTTTAGCCATTGAATCGGAACTGGTCCAAACATTAGACTTTTGTCACATAATTAATGAATTTGCTCCAATGAAATGTCGAAAAATAAAGTAGTATTTTTTTCTAATAAGCTTGATTTAATTTTTGTTAAGAGACAATTTTTATTAGTGCAGTAAAAGAAGACTATCAAAAACATAGACATGAAGGGGGGGGGGGGCGACTAGCCTAGGGCGCCTTGGACCCTTAATCCGGCCCTGATACCAACTGATAAGATGGCGGACGACAACATCGCAAGTGATGTTGCTGCCAATAAATTGTGCTTTTTATGTGGCAAAACTGTAAAAAAAAACAGTAAATTGTGTTTCATGTGAAAGAGCTTATCACAGCTATTGTGTTGTTAAGTGCCCAGGCTTCATAGTAGTAACAAATTTGACAGATCCAGAAAAGGTCAAGATGTACGTTAAAAACAACGGACTCTTGGGCGTTTCAGTGCTAAAACTGACTGAAGTGAATGATCTACTACAGGAAAAGATCAATTTTTTGGAGGAAAAGGTGGAAAATCTTCAGAAAACCGAGAAAATCAAGTGCAAGGTTATATCTCCTACCCCCCTGCCCCCTCATCCATGTCATAAAAAGATGCGCAACAGCGCCTGCGCGAAACAACCAACTGACTGAGCTACCAGCGGACCCAGCAGTGTTGCCAACCGCCCCTGAGAACAATAGCTCAAGAGACAGCAGTTCGACCGACGTCGATAAGCACCCATCCCCACTAGGCGCCGCCGCCGCACGCGCAACATCAGAAAAGAAGAGAACACCGAAGCGCAACCAAACTTCATCGATGTCAAAGGCGACGTCACCACATCCAATATGGCCGCTGACGTTTGATGATGACAAAAACAAGCAAAACAAAAGACCAGAAAATTTGGGAGAAATACTTGAAAACGACGACAAACCACCAAGTAATGAAATAAATGAGCCTGAATCAGACCCAAACGATTGGCAGGAAGTCTCAAGAAGGAAACGAGGCCCATCAACCAGGCAAAAACCTATTCTAGGAGATTGCAATAACTTTACCTTGGAAGTGGCCTCAAAGAAGACTTATATTTTCCTATCAGGATTCTCGCCTTCAGTTTCGGAGGAAGATATCAAGAACTATATCTCTATTAATACACGAGCCACCTGCAAGTGCTTCAAAATGAAAACAAAAAATAGCAGGTACAAAAGCTCATTCAAAATAGAGGTTCTTGAAAGTCTAGTAGACAAAATTATGACCCCCAATCTTTGGGGTGAAGGGGTTGTAATTAACAATTTTATCCATGCCAGACGAAGCCCAGAGATGAGGGTAAATCCAAAACGGCAGAGGTAAGAGGGGAGAAGAATGAAAACATATTCAAGATTCTACACTATAATGCTCAATCAATAAGAGGAGCCACTGATGAGATTGATGCTTTCAACTGTGATAAGAAGATTAATATAATGTGTGTCACGGAGCATTTTTTAAATTCGGATGAGATGAGCTTTCTAAGGGTTGGAAATCTGGTGACGGCTGCCTCATTCTACCGGAAGCAATTTAAAGGCGGTGGATCAGCGATTTTATTGGAAGATTTAACGTTTGTCAGCCAGCGGAGTGTGGAGAAATGTATAGAGGTACGAGCGGCTGGGTCACAAAAGTATAATGTAACAATAATTTCAGTTTACAGGTCACCCTCGGGTGATTTTGGTGCCTTTGTCAGTATACTTGAGAATATTTTAGATCAAATAGGTACACATCATAATATAATACTAGCTGGGGATTTTAATGTTAAATCCTGTACAAACAAGAGAACCTGCGGGGAGCTCACTGGCATGCTACTTTCCTATGGTCTGGTTCAGACTGTTGAGCCAACGCGAGGAGAAAATCGTGTTGATAATATATTTGTCAACTTCTCAGAAGGGTATGAGGTGAGTATCGTAAAACCATGTAAATCGGACCATGATGGCCAGTTAATAACTTTAGACTATCCCTTGCAAAAGTCAACTGCCAGGTTTTCAAGGAGAGTTTGCCAACCAATTACACAGGAAGGCAAAAATACTTTTTACTCAAAAATATCAAATATTGATTTCAGCTTTATAGATTCCCCCTCTCCTGCAGCGTCAAAGTTTGAAACTCTCATGCATCTGGTTGAACGGGCATTTAATGAGTCTTTTCCAAAAAAATCCTATAAAATAAATGAAAATCAACAATACAATATTAATTGGTTCTCGGATGATTTAAAAAACAGACGAGATACATTAAACTTCCTAAACGATATCCAAAGACAGTACCCAAACTGAGCAACTAAAACATTACATTCAAAAATTTCGTAGAGAATATAAAAAAGAGATAAAAAAAGCAAAAATCCAATGTAATGAAACAAAAATAAAAAATTGACTGAACCAACAACTCTAACAGCCGATAATTTTAATAACTATTTCGTGAATGTGGCAGCCGATATTCAAAACCAAATTCCATGCACTAACTTAAATCCGATTGAAAACCTTAAAGATCTGGACCTAAATAATAATCCTTTTTCATTTAAAGAACTATCTTTTAATGAGGTCCGTGACATAATTGATCAAATAAACAATAAATCTAGCAGGGATATTTACAATTTTAATGTTTCTTTGATTAAAGGGATAAAAAATATTTTACTCATACCTTTGACAAAAATTATTAATCTCTGTATTAAAGAAAAAATATTTCCCGACTGTTTAAAAATTGCTAAAGTTTCACCAATTTTCAAAAAAGGTGATGCTAATGACACCAATAATTATAGACCAATCTCTCTTCTATCTATTCTGTCTAAAATATTCGAAAAATGCCTCGCCAAACAAATTTCTGACTATCTAGAGGAAAATGACATCCTTAAGCCAAACCAGTTTGGCTTCAAACAGGGTAAAAACACAACCTTAGCTATCTTAAGGCTCGTAGAAGACATAATGGAAGGTTTTGATAACTCTGAACATACAGTATCGGTGTTCTGTGACCTAAGCAATGCGTTCGACTGTGTCTCCCATGACATTCTCCTGGATAAACTACCACACTATAATTTCTCAGCAGAAAGTATTGCTCTTATTAAATCATATTTGACTAACCGTGAACAAGTAGTATTCTTTAACAACATGACATCTAATAAACAACCAGTTAACATTGGAGTTCCCCAAGGTTCAATCTTTGGACCCATTTTGTTCTTGATCTATATAAATGATTTACCAAGAATTGTTGAAGTTAAAGAGAAATATTATAAATTTAACACAACAGGACAAGTACGTGACACAGACTTACAGACTGCACAAAACATGTCGTGTGAGGCACAGTCGAGGGCTAGGCAATGGTTTTCATCAAACAAACTTTTCTTTAATGATTCGAAAACACAGACATGTGTTTTTTTCTTTGAAAAAAGTTGAGCCTATGGAAAGCAATGTAAAGTTTTTAGGTGTTACTCTTGATCAAAAACTTTTATGGGACGCGCATACAGAAATTATCTCAAAAAATCTAAATAAAAACATTTATCTCTTAAGAAATCTAACTCTCTGTATCTCATCAAGAATTTTAAAACAAGCTTATTTTTCACTATTTCACTCCCATCTGAGCTATGCACTACTGGTTTGGGGACATGCGAGTGGCTCCCAATAGGTTTTTTCGGTACAGAGAAAGGCAGTTAGGGTTGTGGCTGGTTTGAACTATCAAGAAAATTGTAAACAAGCTTTTGTTACACACAAATGCCCTCAGAATATATATTACAAAATCTAGTGTATGTCAAAGATCACTACAATCGATACTCAACTCATGCTGATGTGCACAGTCACGACACAAGAAATAAAAATAAGCTACAAGTCATTCATCATAGACTGCGAAGGTGCCAGGATGGCCCGGGGTATCATGCTGTTAAGCTTTATAATCATTTACCTGACCAAGTGACAGACCTAAGTAAAATTAAATTCAAACGAGCAATAAAAGATTTTTAACTCAGAAGTGCATTTTATTCCATACATGAATACTATGGCTCCACACTCTGCTGGGTTGACAAAAAAATTTGTATTGTGTAATTATGTCTATGTTGTAAATTCTAACCTTATTGTACCAAACAGTGATACAAATATAAGTGTAATTTTTAGATTTTAAGTGATGTTGTCGTTGTAACTGTAAACTGTAATTGTAAATTTTGAAATTTTAATATTAAACTTTTACATTGTATTAGCAGATTTTAAATTTTTATGACCTGTGTAAACACTACTTGTGTAATTAACACCAATAAAGAATTTGAATTTGAATTATTACGTTGCACCATGCTTAGTATACCTATATATGCAAAACTAAAAACTGGCATAGCTCTCGTAATAATCATCTTTAGAGGAAATAAAAAATACGTATCGATTTTTTCTCAGTGTTCTATAGTTTGCAATGAAAAATAATCAGTTTAATTTTTCAGGAAACTTTCTCATTGGCTGTAAACCTCATGACAGTAATTTGTTTCACTTAAACTGCTATTTGCAACTTAAATTTTTCACCTTATTATTGGTATCAGATTGAGCTCAATTCGTGTTTCCCGTATGTACTTACCGGCTAGGTATATACATAGTTACTTTATAGAGTAATTCATTGATTCAATAGATCTCTATTACCTGTTTATTGATATATTGATATTATTGCTCCTATGTGATTATCTTAGATTAGTTTGTTTAATTAATATTATGTTGGGGTTTGGAACCTTCGGCAACATGCACTAAAACAGAGCTTTATCCACAATACCGAAACAGAATTTTTGCACTCGACGCGCGTTTCGCTAACCATATTAGCATCATCAGGAGATGATTAAGACTAAAATTAAAATCTACCTAACTCCCTTTTATACTACTGTATGCTCAATCAAGCGGAACTAAAAAGAACCAATCCTGGAATCCCACTAGTCACGCTGGATTAACCAATACAATGGACTATAAGGAATAGGCCCTCTATCTCTATTTAAACTATTCTTACATTTAATAATTTCCATACTTTCATATGCGTCTAATAATCTCCTATCAGTTATATTATGAATTAATTTTAAGTTTTGTATTGTTATTCTATGATTATTATCAAAAGCATGCTCGGCAACACTTGATTTTTCTGTTCTACCATACTTTAAATGAGCTATATGTTCTTTGAATCTCGTCTGTATAGATCGTCTAGTTTGCCCAACATATTTTTGGTTACAATCCATACATCCAATTTCATATATTCCACTTCTTTCTAACATTTCAATTTTGTCCTTTGGACCACCTAATAGTTTCTTAATGTTAAACTGAGTCTGGTATACTAATTTTAAACCTACTTCCTTAAAAACTTTTTGGAGTCCTCTAGTATACTGAGGATTATACGGTATCGAAACATATTTTGTATTTTCATCTTGATTAACAAAAGAAGTGGAATCACGAATGGTCTTTCTAAACAAATGCCTATTAATTTATTTATTAAGTTAGAATTGAAACCATTAGCTTCCGCTATATTCCTAATTGTTTCCCTTTCCTTTTTAAATCTTTCTCTGCTAAGAGGAAAGTTAACCATACGGTGTACTAAAAAATGAAAGCTGGCCATTTTATGTTGGTCGCAGTGGAAGGAATCATTAGGAATATATCAGTTAGTGGCAGTATTTTTTCTGTAAATATTAAATTCTAATGTGTTGTTATCGTTCCTAATCACTAAAGTATCCAAGAAAGGTAGTTGGCCATTGTTCTCGACTTCATAAGTAAATTTGATGGTGGGGAAACGGTTGTTTAGTTTTGTTACAAAATCTTCAATATTAGCGGTTTTTGTGTTAATTAATAAATATTATTTATTTTTGATACTTTATGACTAACTGCGATTAGTGAAGACCTCTAGGATTCAAGGTCCAGTTTAAACTATCTTCAAACAGGAATTAGACAATCCTAAGGATATAGGACCTAGATTAAAACTTAGAAACTTAGTTTAATATGAATTAATAGTTCGATAATCTAGACGAGATACAACTCTTCTTATTACCCTAAATTCAACTTAATTAGTAGGATTTACAGTATTATGTAAGTTTTTCATATTTGAATAAATAGTTTAAACAAAAATATACAGAAAACCTACTCGGATAAACAGATATTTAAACATTAAATCAAATTACCCAATAACTATTCAAATGCGGGCGTAAAAATTCTATATTATCGAAGGAAAATAATTTGTAATAATCAAAATTGTAACGTAGACAATGAATTTCTAAATAATGATTTGATTTATAATAAATATTCGGCTGATATTATTCAAACGTGTTTTCTAAAGACTGAACAACCAAATATTAGACCAAATCAAAATGACCTGTTACAACCCTCTTTATTTCATATATTGCTGGTTTATCAGACAAACTAAAACGGATATATAACAAATTTAATATTCGTATTATTTTCAAAACAGAAAACACCCTTCGATGTAAACTAACAGCAACAAAATAACACAATGAAAATCAAGATACAAAAAATGTAATCTATAAAAATCCCATGTGAATGTAATAAATTTTATATAGGTGAACCCTAGAGACCATTAACAAAACTTAGAAAATAATACCATAACCTACATTAGAAACACGTAATTCTACTAATCACATATTTGTCAAAATGCATCACAGAATACAAAGTCGTTGTGAAAAAAAATTGTAGAAACCTATTTAAAGATGATGATGAACTTTGACCTGACAGTAACTTATTTACAGGAATATTTGCTGCTTGCAAAGCGTATCAAGTACTGTAGATTTGGATATTGGATATGTTGCAAAACATTGTGCTAAAGAGAACATTTGTTTCAAATGTAGCAAAAAAACATTCTGCAAAGTGGAGAAAGCAATTACCAGTGCGCTAATTGCTTTCTAATGAGATACACGAAAAGTAAAAATAATGCTAGAGACTAAGAATGTCCTCTTTATAAAAAAAAAACTGGAAATAATATTTATTATGTAAACCACAATACTAATGTTAACTTTTTAGATTAAATATAAAATGCTAAAAAATACATGACAGAATTTCCAGCCCATAGGCAAGTCTAAACAATTAATAGGAGACCTGCTGGCAAAAGAAAGCAACTGTGACATTCTGTGTACCACTGAATATTGGAAAACTATGGCGCAACTCCAAAACTATAGTCTTGATAATTTGAAGATTTCAACATGTTTTTGCCAGGAGCGCGAAAATTCTCATGGTGGAAGTGCCATTCACCTGAACAAAGAACTATAATATAATGGAATAAAGGAATGACGTAAATAGATTAAGCGTGGAAGGATATTTTGAGTGTCGTCGCTGTTAAGTGGAACTTAACAAAAACAAACATATAATAGTGTGTCTATATAGCACACCTACTTGCAAAAAAAAATCAAATAAATAACAGTTCTTGAACACTGGAATCTGTTTGTTAATATTATATTGGATACATTTAATAAGTGCTCAAGTAAAATATTATGATAAATCGACATATACACAATGTGATCCGGACATAGAAAGGTGGAAAATAGACTTAGATAGGTTATATGTTCTAAAAAATATCAATATTAATTTCAGGGACTTGTAGGTAGAAACAAAAGAACTTTATGAAAATTTGTTAAAAGAAAAAAAGAAAAGTTATTATAATACAAAATAACAAGTAGTTACAAAAAAGGGTGCGTGTGGAGTGGTGAATAAAATACTAGGAAAAGGGTTTAAAATGAACGTAATGGAGAGTGACGGAACTGAAGTTATAAATTAATTTAAATATCAAATCACTACCTTCATAACACTCTTGGTATACGTTCTTAATAACTCAGATATTGTAATGAACGCCGCTCTACCCTATTCCTTTTACATACTGTGAATTCGGCCTTTTCTTCACCTCCTGAGTCTATCTATCTTATCTATAACCGGGTTCGCAGTACCAATGTGTTGACACCCTATTTTCGTCGTAAAATATTTTACCTATACATTTGGGCAACCACCCTTATTTTTCCACGTAGTTGAAAACCACTTTATGCCTCTTACCAGTACTTAATTCTATGCTCAGGTATATTTATTATTTTTAAAATGAATGTAAGCCACATCCGTTTCGTTTTTAAATTAATAAACCAACAATTGAAATTGCGAAATATTTTTGCGGAAACCCACAATTGGAAGAAAGCATTTTCTTAATTAAAAGCGGCTATAGTTATTCACTTAACATCTTTTAATATGACCTCGTATCTACAGGCCGCCAAATAATCAGTATATTATCCATCAGAATATTACCATATTACACCTGTTATTATTATTTAGGCATATGAATTTTTTTCAGTGTATCAGCTTTCCCAGAATTTCATATTTTTTTGACTGATAGCATGAAAGTTAAAACGAGTCAGTGAAGCAATTTTGGATTAACACTAAAATAAATCAATCAGCAATCTTGCACCGCAATGATTAAATTGCCTATCTCCAATCCCTAAAGGTAAATCTTTTGTGGTTTATGGCCCAAAATAAACTTTACAAATAATTATATAAAATGCAGGTTGATTAAAGCTTTAGTGGATTTTAATTGGATACTCGACCACATTTTTCTCATGCAACAATATTACAGGGTGCCATTAGCACTGTTTATTTTTTCGAAATAAGCACTGAATTATCATGTTGTACATATAACAAACAATGTTCAAACATATACTAGTACCTTAAGCATTATTATTATCTTAAAAGTACACTTACTGTCTATAATTTTATCGCTAGACTCGGAACCTGCTACTGTAGCCTTATTTGCTTCTGATGACCATCAGTTTTTTTGTTGATTGCCGAATTTCACTCCTGCATTGCTTTGCGATAATTTTCGACCCATTGCTCTCAATTTTTGCGTAATTACTTATTTACTTTAAATACCCTCTAAACTGTGAGACAGCAATTTTGGTTTGGTCACCAACCAAGCCCAAAGTACCGACTAGAAATTTAAGAGATTAATTTTTAAAAATTTTCTAACTATTTTTCGGCATCACGCAAATGATATTTCTTAGTAAAATTTGGATTTGGCCATTACGACCCACTGCAACTGCTGTTTAGAATAAGACTGATTTTTCTCCAATAATTTCACGCTTTTATAGCAGCTTTTTGACGCAATTTTTCCCCAGAAAAATCTGGAATTTGTACACCTGCACAAGTTCACCTGCAATTGCCCCCAATTTTCGACGAAATCACGGTTCGAGTTCTAACTGATTTTATTTTCTCATCTCCGCAAAGAATTCGAAATTTTTCCATGCCGAGCTTTGACTTTTAGATCACACATGTGTTCCAAAGTCCAAACAATATTCGATCTTTATAAGGTCATGTCTCTTTTCTTGCATTTTAAATCACTGAACTGGAAATTAGAACCGCCCCTGACCAATAGTGTTCTTTTGGAACGAAGTTTGATGGACATGGGTTTCCGAGGCTTGCGTTTAGTGTCAGCTATTTTTTGAAGTTAGTTTTCTCTAGTTGCGTGATGCAGTCGAATAAAAATCTAAAGTATAAGTCACTGCGTTTTAAAATCGGATCCCGAATAATTGTGTGAAGTTAAACACCATGCTGTTTATTGAAAGATATTCCAATGGCAAGTGGTTAATATTTTTAATTGAAACGCGTTAGGTGCTTTTGTTGTCCACTTCTATTAGGTAAAATAATTAACCCCTTTTTTATTTTCGCGATTCCTGCGTTACTTCGTGAAAGTTAAACTTCAATTTGTTTATAATTTTTGTTAATTAAAATAAACTTATTATTTTATTTGAGCGTTTTCTCCCTGAGTTTTTGTTTCAAAACTTCATTTAATTTTTGAAAATTCAAATTAAATTATTTTTTTTTATTTATATTTTTAAACAATTGTTGAAACAATTCTTACAATAAAACAGGTGCTGGCCCAGACCGCTACAATATGGCATACTTCCTCAAAAACTTAAATTGGAAATTGTTGTACCTGTATTTAAAAAGGAAGATCCATCAGATAATTGAAAATTATAAACCAATTAGCATAAAATATGTTGTGAGCTAATGAGCTACCAGAATTGCCTTTGTGAGCTAACGGTACCTCGCGATCGAGGAGTTGGTGACCACTGATTTAAACAATTCAACATTTAAATAACAAATCATGGTTTACGCGTTGAACTTTAAAGCGTGAGTAATAAGATCCATTTCGATCCAAAAACCTATCCAGAATTATAATTAAAACATTAATTACTATTGATTAGTTCTAAACAATGAATTATTCAATAGTGGTATTCGTAATATCTACAGGGCCTGTAAATACTTATTATCTTCCTTAAGAAGTAGCTAGAGGTATTTAAGTTTAAACACCTAAATACTGTACACTTTTCGCATGAGATAAAGCTTCAAAACTTGCTAGCTCAACTTATTTCTGCTGAGACTAATATTTCTAGTGCTCTAAAGCAGTGCCAGTTATTTAATCTGAGAATATTAATTACAGTATGGTGGCACAGCGATTTTAAAATTGAACTCGCATATATTGCACACACTAGCTTGGCCTCATTAATCACGAATTATTATTTTTTTCAATATTAATTAATTTCATTATCAGCTTAATAAAGGAGGACTTACTTGGCAATTCGCAAATGAAAGCGGCCGCTTCTGGTCCACCGCATGGCAGGGCACGCCACAAAAAGTCGGCAGCGGGGTCCATTACGGCACATAACGACTGACTGTCTCCTGCTGGCAAAGTTTCCTGCCAATGGCCTTCGCCTGACAGGGGACGAAAATCTCTGAAACAAAAATGTTTGATAAACGAGAGGTTAAATGATGTTAAATAAAACAGATATTTTCCTAACAAAGCAAAGGCGGAAAGTGATCGGGCAAGTAGTCGAGTGCAGGAAAGACATTTCTCCCATAAGTTGGGTACATATTTTTTTCTGTCGTAACAAAGTGAATTAAGAATAGTAATAATTTTAGAGGTAAAATTGTATAATAATCTTAGAGGGTAAAATTAATAAAACGTATATTATGGTCAAACTTAGTATATTTTCGCTTTCCTGCACTAGAGCGATTATTTTTTCCACACTAATGATGGGAAGTAGATTTTTCCCGGAGGAAGGCGGGAAACCAACACATCCATATATATTGGTTACGACAAGTAAAAGAACACCCAGTAAACGTGTAACGAAATAATAACTACTTCGTTACATGTTTCTTCATATTTTAAGATTTCTTTCTAACAATGTGCTTTTATGCAAATTTCTACATACGGCTGATTTCTGCAATCGGCTAAGGTTCCAATAAAAGCTTAAATCATTCATACATAGGTGGTGCTACCATTAAAACTGTACGGGTAGTATATCTACATCGTTTTCTTTAACAAGAATATTTTATTGCACCAGATGTTGATAATAGAAGGCAATAATAATTCTAATAATATTGATGAGTCGTCTCCCTCTCAATCGGCACGGTTCGAGCAGGTATTGAAATCGAACGGCCAGGTTTTGTCTTGAATCTACCGTCAAGGTGAGCGCAAGCCATTTTTGCTGCGGTGCGATTTTTCTGATACAGAGTTTTTAACTTTATCGAATTTATTTTTCTGTTTTAGGAATGTCTTAGGACAATTTTCGGAATATAAAGGGGGTTTAAAACCGTGATCTAACCAACAACATTTCTGATTAGTTATCTGATGTAGATTTCTAATATTATATCTAAATTTGTATTCTCTTTTCATCGTGGTCATCTCGGCACTTTTTGGAAATCTTGTTGAGTAAGTGATCTTATTAGGACCTTTATCGAATATAATTCGATATATTTTTCGTGGTTTTTGTTAACTTTTACAGAATAATTTAACTTCGCAGTTTAAGATTGGCCAGGAGGATTCCTAACTATAACATCATTTCATTACCAGTTTCTGTTGTTTTTTTTTATGTTTTTTTGGTTTACCTTTCTTGTGGCACTTAACGCTTACCTGGGCGGGATTTTTGAGAACGATTGACATTTTTGGCAAATGTCGATCGGTTTAATATTGTAACTTTTGCAGTTTTGTTAACGCATGAATTATAAAATGTGGGATTTGCATAGCTACAAATCCACAATTTTGAAAAAATCATATCTTCCCCTCAATTTTTTTGACTAGTATTTTGCTCATTTTTGGAACTTTCCTATTCAATCAAACTTTTTATGGAGCTTTAATTTTTTTGCACTTAATTAAAAGTGTGCTTAAGTCAAGTTTAATCATTTTTTATGAGTAAACTTGAGTATTTGAATTATTTTTGATTCTTGTATTTTTGCTCATAGATTTAGTTCTTAAGTAATAGAGTTTAGAACTCTTTGCTGACATTGTTTAAAGCACTGTTCATTTCAATTCTGTGAACATTCATTTCCTTTCTTTTATATGCTTTTGATATCAACCAATATTCTGGTCTAAAACCAATTTTTCTGTTTACTTATACAGTAGCATGTCAAACGTCAAGACATAAACATCGTTTATATTTCCTCCTAGAAAATAGTATATTATTTTATATGGAGGAAAAGTGATACTTTTCATGGCGCGCTCGTGTTAATAGAGAGCAAGCCATGAAAAGTAACTTTTCCTCCAAATAAAATATGCTGTTTTTTCTTCAAATGTCGACAAATTAATGCAAAGACATCTCTTTTTAATAGTAATAATAATAATTATTATTATTAAAGATAAGTGGGTTCGCAAGGCGGCTTAGACCGGTGTCAGTGAATAGGCACAGGTTGTTGCTATAGTAATGTAACATAAAGCTGTCAGTGGACACTGTCAACAATAATTATTTTTTTAGAATTGTGTCTCCGATTGCGTTTTAATTCCGTGTTGATAAGCAGTTATTGAGTAAGTTCGATTAAATAATAACCAATTTGTTTCTAAATTAGTGATTTTTAGAAACGTAGCGCACAAATTGAGTGATAAATACAAATTTTAGTTTAATAATTCTTTAGTTTTGACGCTTGTTTTGTCATTTGTTTGTATCTATGTTGCTATGGTAACACTTTTACCTCCGCCGGCGGAAAAGGAGGAAAAATGAAACTTCACGGCCGCCTACACAGTCGAGTAATGACGGATTTACGGACGTTTGAAGAAAAAACAGTTTTTTTCAAATTTGATGTAAGATCAACTGTGATTGGTATAATTTCAGTTGATTAAGTGTTTGGATTTGAGAATCGTCAATAGAATTCTTCTAATTTCACGTATTAATTTCAAAAATCATTTTCAAAAACTAAATTTTTAATTTTTCGCTTGATCCGCTGTTTAATGTCAGTGTCTTCTTCTTCTTGCTTCTTTTGGCCCAGGGTTTGACAGGAGACGGCCGATACGGTACAGACAATTCGTATCGATAACCAATTTATCGTGTCGTGCGTTGTTGCCGGTTGTTTACAATTTTCCCTTAGCAGAGGACTTTCAACTTAAAGAGGAGGACTCTCAACCTTTGCGTATAACCGTAAAATAGAGAAATGTAGTGCGGCCGAATTAGAGTGTAAGGAAGAAAAATCGAGGTAAATGCAAAACAATAGCTTTTGAACAATAAACGTAATAGCTCATTGTAATTCAAGAAAAGAATTTTGGGTACTGAATGGATAAAGATTATCTTTATCAATAATAAGATAAACTTGAACTGAATAGGAATTTCTGCATTGTGGAACTGAATATTATTGTATATATATAAACTAAAGCGAGTTTGCTGCATTGGTGGAGTTTTTGTTTGATTGCGCTGTTCTTACGATAACGTTATTTTTATTGCCAACTTCGATTTATGGAATGGCAGAGATTTTTAGGT
>MU181938.1:951763-1019506 GCA_016904865.1 Pissodes strobi | reverse complement strand
AAATTTAATTATGAGAATCAACAATTCCAATGTTACTATAATAGATACAGGACTATTTATAGAAAAGTCAGGTCTGCAAAAAGAATGTATTATGTTTCTAGATTGTCAGCTTCAAAAAATGTGTGTAAGGAAACTTGGTCGATAATTAATGACATTAGGCAAAATTATGGCAAACCCTCTGTATCTGACTCTGGTGATATTACACCCAATAAGCTCAATGACTTCTTTTGCTCGGTCGGTGAAAATCTGGCTTCTAAAATTGTGCCAACCAGAGATCCGTTGGAGTTTCTGTCAGAATTGAAAGTACAAGAGACATTCTTTTTACATCCAACCGATATAAATGAAATGAAAGCTCTTATTTCTCAAATGAAAAACAAAAATGCATCGGGATCTGACTGTATATCTGTGCGAATATTTCAGGAGTTGAGCATTACTGCTATGAATTCTCTGCTTGATGTAGTGAACGACTCGTTTTTAAAAGGGCGCTTTCCCGAATTTCTAAAAAGGGCTGTAATTATTCCTTTGCACAAGGGTGGCGATGCCTCATGCCCCTCAAACTACAGGCCCATTTCTCTTCTTCCGACTCTGTCTAAAATTATAGAAAAACTAGTTAAGGTTAGAGTTCTCGGTTTTTTGAACAAGCATAGTGTACTAAATTCGAATCAGTTTGGATTTCGGGAACACATGGGAACGGATGATGCTTTATTTTCTTTTTTTGGATCAGCTATACATGAGTTTAAATAGGGGTGAGGTTTCTGGAGCGGTATTTTGCGATTTGACTAAAGCTTTTGACTCGGTCAGTCATGAAATACTACTTCGGAAGCTGGAAATATATGGGTTTAGACATGTATCTCTGAACTGGTTTAGGTCGTATCTTTCGGGAAGGGTACAGAGTGTGTCCTTTTCCGGCAATATTTCGAACACCAAAAATATAAATTGCGGAGTTCCGCAGGGGTCAGTGCTGCGGCCTCTGTTGTTTCTTTTATTCATTAATGACATTTGTTTAGTAAGAATTGTGGGCTATTTGATTCTATTTGCCGACGATACAAGCGTGTTGTGGAATCATTCTGACCCTCAGGCATTGCAAAATATCATTAATGATGATTTACAAAGGATTAAGACTTGGTTTGATAGCAATTTTCTGTCATTCAATGTATCTAAGACCAATGTACTTACCTTTAGATGTAACTTAACCGACGTTGTTCTTGAAAAAAGTAAATTAAATAATACCGAAAGTCGAAAATTCCTTGGTATTAAGATGGACAAAATACTTAATTTTGAAAGTCACATTAGTGGTCTATCAAAGAAATTGTCTTCAAATTGTTATGCATTAAAGGTAATTTCAAGAGAATTGGATCAAAGTGCAGTTAAAATGGCATATTTTGCCCTAATTGAGAGTAATTTAAAATATGGTCTTCCCTTTTGGGGTAGCTGCAGTGGTTATTTGTTTAAATCTTTGTTCGTACTACAAAAAAGGGCAATTCGAATTATGTATAATGTCGGATTAAGAGATTCATGCAAACCTATATTTCTGTACAACAATATTATGACTTTGCCATGCCTATTTATTCTTGACAGTGTGTGTCTAGTTTATAGAAAATATAGGCATCTTATTACACAGGGACAATATATTACTCGTCGAGCACAACGCATACCTTTACCCATACCCACAAATACCCAAGCAAAGAGGTCATTCATTTATGATGCAAAAAAAATGTATAACCATTTGCCCTCTCACATTCGCAATTTAACCAATTTTAAGAAGTTTCAATGTCAATGCAAAAAATTTTGGTTATTAGAGCATATTATTCTTTGGATGAATATTTTCATTCAGTTTGCTTGACTGAGGTGACACTGGCTGTGGAATAAGCTTTTAATTATTAGGTTATGTCTATGTAGGTATGTGATTTTCTTGCTTTAATGTTATTTTAAAGATGTGGTGACTATATATTAGGTGTTTTGAAGTAAAGAATGTAGCTACCTATTAATTTGTGTAATTTTAGCTTTTGTTTTTATTTTTTATATCCAATTTTAATTTTAAGCCTAGTATATTGATTTAATATTACTTACAGCTTTGTCAATGAGACAATAAAGCATGTTTTGACTTTGACTTTGACTACTTCCGGAGATTGGCCGAAAAGCTCGCATTGATTGTCAAGAGTCAAGCCAGAATATTGTTTTGCAAAGTTTAGACTGATCAGCAGCCATACGACAACAGTCCACAAGTCCTCTGGTATTATCCTCACCTATAAAGGCCTAATAACAACCAGGCATATTGATAGGAGTGGCAGGTGAAGAGACTCGTGTCCAACCAGGGCCAAACGTCTAGACGAAGCTAAGTATTTTGTTTGCCAATCTGAAGACCATTGTAAAGACCAGAATATTTAATTTGTAATTAATTTTAATTATTAATTTTTCAACTGTTTTTTTTTATCAATTTTAAAATTTAATTAATCAATTTAATTCTCGAAACTCTAAAGATTTGTTCAACCAAATTACTATTTTCAATCAGTTCATTCTATTTATTTTAATAAAGTAAATTTGGTTTTAAGAATATCTTTCATTTCCTGCAAGAAACGAGATTCCGCGACTCTCAACGTATATCAAGTAATTTTTGTCAGTTCTTTTAAGCTTTTGTCCGTACTACTTGACAGTTACTTTGAGAGTTAAGGAATGTCTGGCACCCATACAAATAAATAAGTCCAACAAAAAGGATAAACCCACTCCTAAATTTTCATAGCCGGTATACTATTACATTTCCATAACATTCATAAGAATTCGTTACAAATATTGACGGATTTCGATGAAATTTTCACGCAGGATATATTTTGTTTACTCTAACAATTGATGGAGATTTCAAAAGAACTGATAAATTAATTGATGGCTGTTATGATGTTAGTTATAGTTTAAATGTCAATATAAAGCCAACGTGTAGGTCTAGTTTTTCTAAAGTAGAGTATAAAAAGTGACGTGCAAATATTCACCAATTAACTGACTATGACGTGGCATAATTGGATTACAAGAAACTGGTTTGTCCATTGGCAATACAGCCGAACGCGTTTGGCGCAGTGTCGCAACAATATCTCTGTGTTGTCGAAGATGCTAGAAAATGGTGAATGGTGGAAAATAACGACGTTTCCGACGTGGATGCCCTAAACGCACTACTACCCATGAAGATCATACTCTTCGGCTTGTGGCTCCTCGAGCCGGTTTTTCCTCAACAAGGGAAGTAGCGATAAATGAAGAGGTTTATTTAACCAACAATTGCCCATAAGGTCCAGTGTATCGATGAATTCGATTTTTTAGGCTTAGATCATATTATAGCCTATTACTTTGTCTGCCTCTTACTTCACGCCAGAAAACAGAAATGGTGTAAAGAAAGATTAAATTGAAGTCGTTTTAGTGACGAATCTTGATTTTGCTTGTGAGGTCATGATGATAGCATGACGCCCTTACAAAAAAATATCGGCCAGTTTTCTGTACAACGTGTGTGCCCTATACTTACACTTGAGGTGTAGAGGTTTTGGCAAATGTTGATGTCCAACGTTATCAGGGAGGGAGCATGTGTGAGCTATTAAACATATAAACTGCTAACTAATTATCATCCTGTCCTAAGTTTAAACGAACTTGGTAAATATTATGTAAACATTGAAGATAAATAATAATAAAAACACGCGAGCAACGAACACAATCGACTATGAACCTTAAAGTTGCAATGATCAACGGATTTTATTATGTAAATAGACCATCAGTTCCACAATCTTTTTCTCTCATCTCCACCTGATTTTACCGCAGTGCATAATTATGTACGTGGTAAATAGCGGGTTCTAAGCTGCAACCTAATTTCCGAATAAAAGCTGAGATTCGCAGTGCACATGTACGTGGTCTCGGGGTTACCCATCTAAATTAGTAAAGTCCAACCTACTATAAATTCTCAAAGTTCAAAGTAAAATAATTTCAAACTAGAATCGGTCATATAGTTGAAATACAGCGTAAAAACTCTGAGTGAAATTAAGCCGATAAGACGTTTAAATGCGTCCCTTAATTAAGCCAAAGCTAACCACAAATAAGACAGAACACAACTATTAAAAACTTTATTATAAAACAGTGGCCAATACCTGTAAACAATTCAAAGTATACCTCAATCGAAAAGACATGCGTACTACAGTGTAACTTTATTAAGTATTTGATCAGTATATATTGCTATAGTTTTTACCAAAGTGTATTCTTTATTGTTTCTTCTCACCTGACGTAGATCGATCTTAATCTGAGCTACATAACCTGCACGCCAACTAAGGCGCGGCGTCATGAAATACAGTTCGTGATAATATGCTTACTGAGGATAAGATTTTAAAACTTTTTGACTCAAATTCTGCGTACAGCAATGAAATATCTGTGGTTAAGTTGAAAGGTAGAAGATCTAAACCTGTAGTAGTCTTCAGCAATTTCCATAATTCTGAAGGTGAATTTTAAGTAATAAAAACAAATAAAATGAAAGGCCATAAATGATTATAATATATTTATGGGAGCTGATAATTTTGATCAGCAAATAGAATGCAATGCCATTTCTTTAAAATGTCGAAGGTGGTGGCAGAAATTGCTGCATTATTTTGTAACAGTCTGATTTGACCAGTGTAAAATATTTTTAAATTTCATTTTATATGCTGCATTTAGAATAGGTGCTGTATTTTGAGGTAAGAATTATTGAAAAGAGGTCAATACTCTTCGGTTAATTAATTTTAAATTTATTGATTCGATTTGCTATCAATAAGCTTAAAGTTGCCGCATTTATTAATGTAAATTAATTTTATTCTAAATATAGGTTAACGATATATTTGTATTAGCTTTTATAATACTGTTGTGGCGTTGAGTAACTATTTCGATCATCCCTTTCTTTTATGTAGCCCTCAGGCACTTTGCGACTATATTTATTTTAGTTGATAAGCAAACCATAGATCGCTTAGGTTTGATCAAGTCACTAAAATAGGATATTATGTTCTTAGTATAACCTTGCTTAATTTATATTATATTACCGTAGAATGGCCAGCAAACCGTTCTATATTTTTAAGAATTTTGTTGATAAAACCTGCTTTTTAGCTTCATTAGATCTGTCAATTCATATTTTATTTTCGGTTTAATATTTCATAACTTTTGAAAACGTCTGGTAAAACTTTTTGGGACCTCTGGCTCTAGCTGGTTTCAGATATTTATATTTATTTTTCCACGCGGCCTGCACTAGCAATTTTCGGTTGGTACGGTTGGCAGTACTGGGTAGTAGGAATGGGCTATTTCCCATAATTGCTGCTGTCGATTTGGATTTTTAAAAGTTTATCGCTTTGTTGGGGAATATTCTCTAGTATTTCTTGAACAATTTAATTTCAGCTCATTAATTGTGGCACCCGCCGTCGTTTTACTACCATAATAAACGAGAATTAAGTCGTTTGTTATCTAAGAATTATTCCTTGCTGATCTGACGTAGTTCTCTAATCTCGTGGAAGGAGAGAGGCAAATTGACTGAACGGATGATGATTTCGTTCTTCTAGAAATACCTTTCGGTGAGAAGAGAAGGTTTTTGCTTTAGTGCAGTCATGGTGACTCAACATTTAGTATTGTAATTTAATACTACCCTTCTTTGGGGATATTGTGTTGATTTCTGTTTGTGTTTTAACACGACCGATTTATCGGGATTTAACTTACTGCACTAGGCAAGCTTTTTCTCTGGAATTAATTTTTTTCTATTGCTTGTGAAGCACGCGGACGCCATGATGTTAATGGTCTTTTCCCTTATTTCTAGAGGCTTTTCGAGCTCATTTACAAGACTGAGACCGTCAAATCTCCAGCAATCCTCACACACGAGCGATGTAATTATTGCTACAGTTTTTTGTCTAAATTAAAGATTTAGTTGCCTTATATGTGTTAACCTTTTTTTTGTGCATTGTCTACCATTTGCTTTACATTTCATGTGTTATCTTATCTATTACATTTTATCATATCTGAATTTTTATTTTAATGTGACTTTAGTTTTGATCATATGGGGAAGTTTATATTTTCTTTTAGGGGTGATTCATACCTATCTTTTTTATATTCAAGTTGTCTGTGACTTAGTATTTCTTTTATTTGCTGATGGTCATTGAAAATCCATTGATAATTTTTGGGAGAATTTTTTTTTATAAATAAAATATATTTATGCAAGGGGCTATAGTTTTTCCACTGAAGTAAGGGGGCTTTGTCTAATGCGTATTGGGATATTACAGGGTTCTATAACGTGGCTACAAGTCCTATCTCCGGGCCAATTCTATCACCTGGCTACAGATCCTATCTCCGGGCTACACTACAGCCAATCTTATCTTCGGGCCAATTTTATTGCCGAGTCCTCTGCTAGTTCTATCCTCGGGGCCAGTGCCATAGCAGTACCAACAGGTGCCCGGCGCCTCCACCAGAGTTCGACGGATCTAAGCGGTATCGTACAAAAGCTTAAGTTTATTTATTCATTTATTTTTCTGTCCGACTGATATAATCGCTCTTATTTCTTTAATATAAATCAAGCATTGACCGCTAAGCTCTAAGATAGCTCTTATTAATTTTATTTTTCATTTATTCATTTATTTCTCTGACCGATTAATATAATCGCTCTTAATTTTTCTTTTTTTTTTAATATAAATCAAGCATTGGCAGTCGAGCTTTAAAATAGTTTTCAATAATTTAATTTTTTTTATCCATTTCTCGGGTCAATTGATTTAATTGTTGTGGCCATTGATCACTAGCTACTATTATTGCTATATTTATAATTGGTGCAGCTACTAGCGCACGCATACATATATGTAATTAGCTTAGGTAAAATCAAAGTGATCACTTCGGATGGCAGTGTTTAGAGCATTTAGTTGTAAGGCGTACAGTACCGAGTGTTAACAACAGAATTGGTCTCCGTACAATGTCCATATTGTACTCTATTTGTCAATTACTTACTAGTAGCACATAGATTGTTCCTTAAATTTTGGATTGTGTTTTCTTTCTTAAGTTAGGGATTCAGTTTATTTGTTTGATAAGCGTGCCTAGCAATCCCGTACAACACCAGCGTTGCTTTTTCACTTTAGTTGGGAAAAACTGGTGGCGCTCTACGACCCCACTACCGGTGCCGGGCATTGTCACAACTCTCCGGTGCTAGGTTTGTTTTTAAATAAAATCTTTACTTGCTAACTGTAATAGGAAAACGTGTTGCAATTTTATTGACACAGTCGCAGCTAATAACAGATTATCGTGAAGTGATAAGCAGCAAGAGAGGCTCACAAAAAGTGATGAAACAAAAAAATTCTATGCTAGGTATCAATAGAAGTGCAACTATACCAAATACTTTGCATTTTGGAAATGTGAGAAAGAAAGTGTGAGCTTTGTAGTACGGAGCAAAATGTTAAAAGATCTACTTTCCTATCAGATATGATTTTAAGAATTTAGATTTTATTATAATATGTTTTACTATAATGATCAAAACTTTCTGCTAAGTTCCGTTTTGTAGTAGAACAATTTTTGTTTTAAAAATGGTTTCTATATTTGTCACTAAACTAAGCTAATAATGTAATCCCTAAAGGTATAGTGACATGTATTTCGAACACCATATTTTTCCTAATAAACTTAAAACCGATTTTTTTAAATAAATAAATAAAAGGGAAAGAAAACAACAAAAACAAAAAAGTTTTGTCTCATAAAGTGTTAAATATAAACTCTCAAATTTAGACATTTTGCTGATATTTTATTACTAATAAAACCACTAATAAACATTTTGTAATAAGCTGAAACATTCGCCTATTCGGGATTTTTGCCAATTTGAAATGTATGCCTGAGAATTCAGAACACTGAAAATTCAAAAATAACAACATACGATAATATTTTTGCTATGCCTATGCATAGTATTGATTCCACTCTGGCCGACCGTTAACCAATTAATTTTAAATGTGAAATTTTTCATTTATTTCAGTTTGCATCAATTTGCCGAAACATCCCATAAAATAAATTTGATGTAAATCCACTAAATATTTGTTTCGCTCTCCCAATCAAACGGGCATTGCAAGAATTATTTTAAAAAGTTTTGTTTTAATTTTATTATTTAAAATGGATCGCTGAATGTCTAATATAAATTACATGTTGTTATGGAAATGCACGAAACGGATATAACACACATAAAATATAAATACTGAAAACGGCATTCTAGTAATGGATATAAATTAAATAAAGCGATGCTTATATTTTATAACTTTCAGCCTATATGATTTTTACATTAAAATATCAATTTATAAACGTTCAAAAATGATTGCCTAGATGAACGAAGCTGGACCAGTCTACATTAGAACAAAAAAATCTAGTTTGTGAACCAAATTGAAATATTATTAAGATGATTGGCCAGGTGCTAGGAGCAGAAAGCAGCTTCCACACCAGTTCACTGATTATAAATAATGTACCAGTTTACAGATATCAAATGCTGGAACAATAATTCCAGATGCTGAACCAAGAAGTAGATGCCACACCTAAAAAATGCCATAGCTCACGTCGATAATACCGCCCAAGTTCTTGAAATCTCCAGCTAAATTAGAGGTCATTACTTAAGGAAAACTTGTACGGTGGGGGCAAAACTGCTAGATCAACGTCCTCCCCCGCACTTAATCAGGGGACACGCTCCAAAAACTCAAATTTGTCCCACTGTCTTTAGTATTTTTCCGCGCTGAAGTGGCAGAATACCTTCCTGGAATAGGTTCTCAAAGTAATTTTCAAGAGACTTGATCGTGCCAAAAATTCCGCTCGGAACTTCCCCGACAAAATTAAACAAAGGAGACTTCAGAAATTTCTGCAGTATATGTGCCAGGCACAACCATTCAAAGTATGATACGCAATCTTTTATCGTAAAGAAAAAGTGTGCCGGCCATCTCTTCTAAAAATGGTACTTTTCTTGTAGTGATAAGTTGTCAAACTAATGATACACCTTGATAATAATACTCAAGCTTGATTCAAAAATTAAGTTTTCATCTTTCCAGTGGCCAGCAGCTTGTCTATAGTCATCATATTCTTGCCACCAAATTAAATAACTTGCCTCTTTACGAAGTCATTTTAGAAAAAACTCCTACTACATCCAGTCTTACATTATAAATTTTGTAAAAGTTAATTTTAACTGCGATAGGACATCTGACATAAGCTTATGTTTTATTAACTTTTCTTAAAAATATATTATTGTTCTACCTCATTAAAAAAATTGGAACGGTCCCGAAATAACAGTGCAAGATTTATTAGTTAAAGCTGGACTTCTTTTCTTAGCTATTACTTTACTATTGGAATTAAAGTAAATATTTAGCATTAAATGAGTTTTAAGAGCGCAAACTTTAAGTTTGTTTCGAAATGTGCTTGCTAACAAACGTAACCTAACTTACTAATTTTGCACTTAAATGGTTACGTACTTAATTGATTTAATAAAGTATGTACCAATATGGGACAGTATAACCTAATTTCAACGCATTTAATATCGGTTCTCTGGGGTAACTGGACTTTATTGCCTAAATGCTTTTACGGTGTTTTTCTATGGTTTATTTTGGCTAGTAAAGGATATCACCATGGTACTTTAATATTCCATTCGTTAATTCGTTGGAATTTTTAATTTTTCTGAAAGGAACGGGGTTGATTAGGGCTTTTGGAAGCGTAAATAATAGGGCTGAATGTAACAACGAAAGCAAACTTGCAATATTGCAATTTTCTACGTTATCTTAGGGTCACTGAAATTATTTATGGACATATGTCACCACAAAATGCCATATTGTTTACGTTTTGATTAATTTAACTTAATTTAACATTCGCTTTTCTTAAATTAGTTATCTTGCTGATATTTCATATAGACGCGTTCCGTTGTTGATGTTTGTAGAGATGTGTTGCTCTGTACAGCTCTGAAATCGAAATGTTATTCTATAAAAAATTGTTTTCAGACCGCTTCCTGTGTTAATATTATGAAATGCGAGTGAAGTATTATTATGGGCATTTAAAGAATCTTTACAGACGTAGCCGACTATATCAAAATCGGCCTCTCCTATTGGTCGATCCATCTCGTATTTGAATATGTCTTCGTGATGCAATCAATTGGTCGCAAGAGCTCTCGTAGTGTAGAGGTTTAGATAGTTGTGTCCCACCTGGAAGGCACGGGTTCGAACCCCGTTGGTTTTTTTTATTTATTTTTAAAGATTATGTTTCTGAATAGTTTTTTTCTTGATTTTGGGTATATCTTGGGTTAGATTGGGTTAGCACCTGATTAGTTTCCTTTTCTTGAGCCCCCGTAGCGAGCGAAGCGAGCGGAGGGCCATGCGGATCGACCAATAGGAGAGGCCGATCTTGATATAGTCGGCTACGCCTGTAAAGGATCTTAAAATGCATAAGCATAATAATATGGCATGCCTTTTAGAGTTCCTGAGCAATGTGGTTGACTAAAGGATAATCACAAAACCTAAGTGGTTTGAGTGCTCGTTTAGCATCATTGCTCCGGGGAGTAAGTTGTCGGTCTAACTTGGACTGGATTGTTGCAGTGCCCTGCTGCGAGTGCGCGAAACCTTGGCATGTGACATGAAGCATGTGGTTTGCAATGATTGGCTAGATTGTAATTATGGAAGGAGATTACCCGGTAGAAGCCTTATTTTTTCCACCGTGATTCCTACTTTTCGGTAGTCAGCCATATTGACAGGCAGTGAGGTATTGTAGAAAGTTTTTTTTTTAGAAATACCCATGGGGAATTCTCTACTCGACCCATTTTGGAGTCTCAAGCAGTACCTTTGCCTTACCCGTCATTGACTTACCTGAGCTTTTGACTCGGCTAGCTGACTTCGGCTTCAGAATATTTGGAAAAACCTTTGACAGGTGAAAAAATGGATTTCTCTGATTTTTCTTTGGTACCTAATTTTATTTTCCCTTGCCTTGTGTCTTAAGTAAATTTGAATATGTTCATGCTAACTCATGTAATTAATGAAAACATACTTCGGTATGTCAAAATCTGAGGATATTATTTTCTGAATCGACTAGAAAAATTGTTTGATTGCACATGTGATATGAGGGTTGTGTTTCGATTGGCAGGTCGAAATACTTGGAGTGGGGGGATTTTTAAAGGAAGTTCATTCGCCCTCCACGTTGGTTCCTTGGAATTTCCTGTGCGCCACTCTTCACACGTCAGTCATTGTAGTGGCAGTATTAGTGTTGGGATAAGAAAATAAATGTTTTTTTTATTGATTTTCCATCCGACCTCTTTTTGAGTCTCATGCGTACCTTTATCTTATCTTTAGTTAATTGTTGGTTGGTGCCTGAAACTCGCTCCAGAATTAGAATTGATCACTGCTTCTGTCAGGTGAGTGGGCTTGGTTTTTTTTCTGAGTATCGCCATTTGGAGAAAATTCCATTTCGCGTGAATGGTCTCTTTAATTTTTTACAGAAGCTTTTCTCGTTCGCCCTCTTAGGCAGCCTAGCCGATTTCTGCGTCTAGCAGGAAATAAACCCTTCACAGGTAAAGATTGATTT
This sequence comes from Pissodes strobi, assembly GCA_016904865.1. Lineage (NCBI taxonomy): Eukaryota > Metazoa > Arthropoda > Insecta > Coleoptera > Curculionidae > Pissodes > Pissodes strobi. The sequence goes on along the minus strand of MU181938.1, from coordinate 1,007,977 downwards.
TCCTTTCCTGATGTTTTCCTATTTTTTTGATATTTTATGTTTCCTTTCCTGCCTACGTGAGGAGTTCTTCCTCCGACACAGGAAGTATTACTGCTCTACGTGAGAAGTCTGGATCGGCGTTCCTATTCGTATGGTTGGCTGAGTAGATGTAGGGTCCTTCTACCAAAGCGCGGCCTTGGGTAGTCCCCCTTTCCTGGAGAGTCCATTATTCGCCCCAACGATTTGAACCGTGAAAAATTCAATCCAATGTAGTACACAGTTATATTTAATTGATGGTTAATTTATATCAGATTTATTTATTTACTTATTTATTTATTTATTTATTTATAATGAATTGCCTTAAGATACTTGATATTTGACCTAACACTAATACAAACTTAACAATATTTACGTATTTAGAAGTAAAAACCTATATACTACCGACTAAGGCGATACCTAACAAGCGTCCACCTAAACCTAAGATAACTAAATAAATGACATGATAATTTAATTCTAAATGATTATTTTAACCCTGCACTTTTAATGTTCTTCGGCTTCATGCAGTCATTCATGGTGGGGGGGGGGCGTCCTAGGGTCCTAGTCCTAGTCCTCGTCCTGGTTCTTTAGAGCATCGCCTCGTGGATCATCTTGTGGATCTTCCTGAATGGCACTTCTTCTATGGTCATCCTTCCTATGTTCCTGATTACTTCCTGCGCCCTCATCGTGTACCTGAAGAATTTCGTCGCTGTCTCCTGTATTCTCTGTTCTAGCGGTCTTGTCCGGGCTTCTATGTACAGCTCTCTCGTCGTCTTGAAATCCTCCCATCTGTAATTCATGATCGTCCTTAGCAGTTTCCGTTCCAGCGTGAGTAGCTTCTCCGTACCGGCGCGGCGCCAGCGTACATGGCTATTGGTCTGACGTAGGTGTTGTAGAATCTGATCTTGATGTCCTTGTCCAGTCTTGATTGCCTCAGGATGTAAGGTTATATTGCGCTCGCTGCTAATCCAGCTCTTTTCCTGGTAATCTGCAGGTGGTCCTTGAACGCCAGCTTTGCATCCAGTGTCACTCCTAGGTACTTGACGGTGTCCTTGGCCTCTATCCGTGTCCCATTGATCATGATATGTGTCCGTACTCTCTTGCGTTTTTGGTTGAAGTTGATGAGTTGTGTCTTGTCCTCGTTGATCTTCAGCTTCCACTTCTTGAAGTATTCCGCTATCTCCCTGATATGTTGCTCTATTCTCTACGTGGACGCTATCTGCTGGGTTGATGATGTACAGACCGCTACGTCATCCGCGAAGAGTGCTATTTGGTTGTTTAGCTTCCTTGTTACGTCATTCATGTATATGTTGAACAGCGTCGGCGACATCACGCGTCTTTAAGGGAGTCCTTGCCTTATTGTCTGTGTTCTTGATTCTTTCTCGTTGATCAGCGTTGTTGTTGTCCTGTCCGTTAGGTAGCTCATGATGATTCTCGTGATGGCCTGTGTCATCCTCGCTTCGTGCATTTTCGTGGCCAAGGCCTCCCGCCATACGGTGTCATAAGCCTTCTCCAGACCCAAAAAGGCCGCTGTCGTGGTTTTCCTGGTGTTGTTTGCTGACATTGCATGGTCTACTATCCTCGTAAGCTGTATGGCTGTTGCTCTTCCTCGTTGAAATCTGAACTGCTCTGGTATGATGGTTCCTAGTGTTTGGAGATCCGCGTTTATCCTTTTGCTGAGCACACTTTCGAAGACTTTTCCAAGAGTGGGTAGCAGGGAGATGGGTCGGTACGATGAGGTTTGGCTCCTGTCCTTTCCTTGTTTGGCGATGACGACAATCACGGCAATTTTCCAGGTCCTCGGGAAGTAGTGCAGTGTGATCGAGGCATTTATGATGTATGTTAGCTGGACAAGGGCTTATGATCCTCCTTAGCTCTTTGGGGCTCGTGACAATTCTTCTCGTGTCCTGCAGTGACAGCGCTGCGATCTCGTCCGTTGTCCTTTGCACTCTTCTTTTTGTCCTGCCATCTGATAGATTCTCCGTCAGCCTGTTGATATTGGCGAAGTATTCCATGAATGCCTCCGCCTTTTCTGTCCTGTTCGTGATGATGTGTTCTACGCCGTCTCTCGTTACTTTTATCGGCGTGACTGTCCAGGGGCTGTTTCTGTTCTCCATTTTCTTGATGTGCTACCAGATGTTGTTCTCTCGGCTTGCGGCTGTGATCTTGTTGTTTCAGGCATCGTTGTTATATGAGTCCAGCATAGCTCGGGTAAGCTCGTACTCTTCCAGGTAAGCTGCTCTGTCATTAAAGTCACGTGTATTCTGATCTGTCCTGCGTAGTTGGTTCCTTCTCGCGATCTGTTCCTGAATATGTAGGGGCGGCTTGTCCTGCTTGAGGTCAGGGTTCCTGGGGATGTTCTCTTTCTTTGCGGCGCTTATTATTCTTGTCATGACGTCTATGGCATCATCTATCTTTTCAAGAGTGTTCAAGACGCGAGGTACCCGTACCTCCGCGTTACTTCTCTCCTAAAATTTGTCTAGTCGGCGGTCCTGTAGTTGTACGTGACCCCAGGGGCTGCAGTAGCTGGCTGATGCATCGTCCTGAACATTACTGGCAGGTAATCAGAATGCAGTTCCATCATGGTAGTTGCTGTGGCATAGATATCCCTTGCTACTCCTTAGTCAGCCTGAACACTTGAGCGTTCCTGTTTTTGGGCTTTCGCAAAAATAATTGCTATTGTAGTAATACCCTAATATTCAAGCACTTTCGTTCACTTGACTAAAAATTTTGCGTTAAATTAATTGACTAGCTAGTTTTTTATATATAATTTTATTTCTATTACTTATCTATTTATTTATTTGTTTATTTATTTGGCAAATATACTACAGAATTAGAAAATATTCCAAATGGTACACAACATAATCATTATAAAGATATCTACTTTGCTGAAAATGTACATACAATTTTGAAAGAACAATAACTATCTAGATAAGATCTTCTTTTTAAAGCTCAAGAATGAACAGCCAAACAAATCACAATCATTAATAGCACCATTATAGACCTTCACAAGTCGATCAGATATTCTCCTAAAACCATAATTTGTGCGATGTGGTCTCTCATAAAATAATTTTCTGTGGCGGGTAGATCTTGCTGGTATTTTGAAAAAGATATTAGATAAAGGCATACTGCTGTCAATGTGCCCGTTAATTAATTTAAATAGAAAAAATACCATTGCATTTTGTCTTCTTTTTTCCAAGGAATCTAAGCCCACCAACTGGGCTCTGACGTTATATGGAATATCTCTGTAAGGAAATCTATGCTTGTACAAAATAAATTTGCAAAACTTATTTTGTACATTTTCAGGCCGTTTAATGTGGGAGTTATAATAGGGTGACCACACCACACAGTTATATTCTAAAATACTACGAACTAAACAATAATATAAAGTTTTTATGGCTTTAGTATCATTAATATTATCGCAGTTTTTCCTAATAAAATCCAGCATTCTAAAGCCCTTCAAAACAATGTTATCAAGATGAGTATTAAAATTCAATTCCTGGTCAAATGTAACACCCAGGTCATTAAAAGTAACAACTTCATCCAAGAAATGACCATTCAAAATATAACTAGACCGAATAGGAACTTTCCGACGGTGAAAACTTAGGACTTTACATTTTGTGGAATTTAGTCTTAAAAAGTTATCGCTACACCATGCGCTGAAGTTGTCAAGGTCAGACTGAATCATCTGACAGTCCTCAACCTTATCAACAACACGAAAGAACTTTAAATCGTTGGCATAGAGAAGACACTCGCAGTATTCAAACGCGGACACAACATCGTTCACAAAAAACAGCAAAAACAGAATTGTACCCAGATGAGAACCCTGAGGGACTCCAGATGGCAATACAAACTCACGCGAGGTAACCCCGCACAATCTCACCCTCTGGGTTCGGTTGCTGAGATAGGATTTAATCCAGCGAAAGTAAGCGCCACACACTCCCAGAGCTTCAAGTTTCTTCAGGAGTAAATCATAGGATACACTGTCAAACGCTTTTGACATGTCGGTGTATATAACGTCGACTTGAAATCCCTTCTCAATATTTCCATTAAGATAGTCCTGGAATTCGGCCAAATTAGTGGTAGTTGACCTACTCTTGTAAAATCCATGTTGTTTAGGACTTATATAGTGCTTGTAAGTGTTAAATATTTCATCTGTTATTATAGATTCGAATATCTTCGGAATGATTGAGAGCAGATAAATGCCTCTATAGTTACCAATGTCATTATTGGAGCCACTTTTGAAGATAGGGAAAAGAGTTGACTGCTTCCAAATAGTTGGGAACCAGGAATTATCAAACGACTCCCGAAAGATTATTTGAAGTGGCTTGGCCAATACCGATGCACACTTCTTCAGAAAAAGGGAGTAAGTCCAACAGTACCAGCACCCTTTCTGGCATCCAATGAATTCATCTTCTCCAGGATCTCTTCGACCGTGAAATATAAATTTTCTCCGGAATATCAGGTATTGAGCTCCCAAAGAAATCGGTGTAACATGACTCAAAATGGTCAGCAAATGCATTGGTAATGCCTTGGGCTGTCCTTCTTGCCTGACCATGATATTCCAAATACTTAGGAATGCCACTATCCTTTCGTAAGCTATTGATGTACGATCAAAAGTACTGAATATTAGATGGTATCATCTGTTCTGTATTAGTTACAAACAGCAAGTAGCAGAGATCAATCAAATACTTTATTTCCCGCCTAACACCAGTGTATCTTTCATAATCATGTGGTTGGCCAGATCTTTTGTATTTTTTATACAGTCTGTTCTTTTTTCAGCTCGGGACTGTACCAGGTTGGAAACTTTTCATGTGTAATAATTTTGGTTGGAACAAATTGGTCGAGTACTACAGCGACAACCTCATCAAATTTCTGGACTATGTCATCAACATTATCCAAATGGAGAATATTATCCCATTCGACCGACGAAAGATAATGTTGAATACTGTCAAAATCAGCGCGCTCAAACAGGTGTACAGTGGTCCCCACTTTATTATCCAGAAGAGGTATTGATTCTTGGGTAAATTTGACCTCCAGTGCTGGATGATAATGGTCTGTAGGGGACACCTCAATGTCATTGGAAACATCAGTAAACACCAAATCCAAGAAATATTGTTTTCTTTTTTTTTATTAAATCAGGCAGTTTCAGGGTTAATTGGCACATTTATCTACCGTTTTCTTAATTGGCTCAGTTGCTTTCGCAACCATATTTTTTCATAACCAGCTTCCTCTTGCCATAAGTCAGTGAGAGATTGACTTATTTACTTAAATTTATTCAGTTTTCAATAAGTATTATACCGCAGGAATTACCATCTTTGTCTTGTATCTAGTAACTACTCTTAGGTATGCATGTTAGGTAACCTCAAGTACAGGATGTGGTACCGTAGTTCAAATTTCATTTATTTTAGTTGACTAAGAGTCAAAAGATTTTTTATAACAGACCATCCTGCAATCCTAACGGAAATAAACCTGCCTGTCTATCTGGTTCATTTAATTATCTTCAGTATTAGTGATCCAAAAGGGAAGTCAATAGAAAGTAAATTCGCATTGAATTATTTGGACTCAGTAATTGATTCGTTTTGATTTATTGATTTATCTTTATTCTTCTGGTTTTATTGTTTTTTTAAATATTTTTTCATCATTGTTGGTAAATTTCTGGCGTCCACCAGTGATTTATTATTCATATTTTATTTTGCTGCGAAGCCTAAGTTAAGACGAGCTATAGCGAAAGGTAGCTCAGTCGCCAATTTGTAACGAAAGGCGCCAATTTGTAACGATATTGAACAGTTGGGCGCTAATTTGTAGTGAAAATTAATTTATTTAATTAAGTATGACATTGTGCGCCATTTTGTAATGAAATACTAGTTGTTTAAATGCGTGAGACTCGTTTTTATTTTTCTTAGGGGGTCAGTCGACGTTCTTTTATTAGCAGAGATTTTTGTGTATTGTGGGCGCCAGAGTTCCTAGAGACAATGCGAACTGAATATGAATACTTATATATAAATAAACATAAAGATAAGAATATCAGAAAATTGCCCTTATAATTCGTGTCTCACGGACCTCTATGTTGCGATATATTAAAGAAATATATTTCAAAACAATATATTAATTATAGAATTAAATTACAAATACGCTTGATGGTATTATGTGAAATTGAGTTTATCGATATAATTATTTACAAATATAATTATTTGGAATGAAGTTTATAAATGAAAATTAAAATTAATGTAAAGGATTAAAAAATTTAATTATGACAGATAAAAAAATGAATACAGTTGGTCTTTACAATACGTTTATCTTCTGACTGACATCTACTTAACTTCGTTCAGTTATTCTGTAACAATGCGATCGTATTGGGACTTCTACTGGAACGGCTTCTGCCTGTTCCCAAGTTAGTGTCAATTGGGTAAATCTGGGACTTATTGGTTCTCCAAGTGTCGGCTCCCTCTACAGGTCTGGTACAGCGACGTGTTTCCTTGTTCAGTTGTGCAGTCAGGTAGATTTACAACATGTAAGGATAAATAAATAAGTCTTAGACTAATGTATACTGCTAATTAAATAATATTCAGGGAAATATCATGTGAACATCCTTGACACTGTTAACACATGAGGAAGCAATCAACAATTTGAAAATTTACTGGTTAAAACAGGTATAATCAGAACTTGAATTACAATGTTAAGTTGAGCAAAAATTATAGATAACTACTGTTACTCAAGATATCCTTTTCTTTACTTTAAAACATGAAATTCAAAAGAAAATAATGACTGAAATTTAAAACTCCAAAGAAATTAATGGAATAACGTTCCAAAACAGTGACTCTCGGTAAATCTAAATAAAAGATAACTTGAATTTGACAATAAATAGAAAAATAGAGGTACAACCTCTAATAACGAGTCTTATAACTCAAAATAAGTAATTGCTATTACTTTTTTATTTCGGCCCTTGGCACATAAACGATAATTGAGCGTAATTACGCCTCAATTTAATTAACGATAAAGATAAGATAATCACTATCTCGCATCGAGATAGAAATTTAGATAAAAGATAAAAAACCAGATCATTTTACATATGTGAGATATGCAAAGAATATCGGTACATCAGTGTTGAGACGAGACAGGGCGAGTACTAATAATTATATACTTGATGTAATAAATAAAGTGAAAATTTAATTAAATAAGTCTGAAAAGAAAAAATATTAAAACCAGCAATATTATGAGGGAAAATTCGGAGAAATTCAGGAATATATAGAATTTACTCCGAGAATTCACCCAAATAGTACTGTTCAATTTGAATAGAAATACGTAAAATAATGTGACTAACCACTAAACGATGAAATAATTATGTTATCCGTAAATTTGGACTAAGTCCCTTTCAAATTACATGAATTTGATTAATGAGAGACGCAAATCTTCACCAATAAATCGGTATTCTTATCCATCGGTCACGACAATAATTAAAAATTATTGAAGATATAAGCTAATAAAAAATGGAATATAACAATGCTAAATTCTTGCTTTAGTCGAATAAGACTAAACGAATCAAAAACAAATATTAGTTATGTATTTAAAAATGAAGGAATTAGTTAAATATACTGCAAGATGAATTAAATATTTGAAGATTAAAAATCAGCATTCACCCGTCAAGCGTCTCTACACAAGATAGACGACCGCGCTTTTAAAATTTAAGACGTTCGACAAATTATGCTTGTCGCTGTATTATTGGCTAATTTATGTCATGTGATTACTGCTATAAATCACGCAGCGTCAAGCTATAGGAATACCCAATATTAAATATAGCAATCTATAGTAATATAAATTAAAGAATTGTAGGTATAAAATAGCGTACTGCGCTACCTAAAATAGCTAACCACACGAAATAAACACATTCGTGAATAGATGTCACTGGTGACTCAAATATCGAATACCGAGAATCATTTGCAAATGAACCGCAGTTTTAGTGGAGCGGAATAAGCATATATTCCGTTACAGAGCTTCATATTACAACTTGATGATATTCCGACTTGTGCCGTCTACAAGTTGGTGGCGCCTTCCATAAGTAACCCACCATCCTCACCGGTATTTGAGCTAGGGCCTAATTTGCACGCCTCGACGACAACTCGTTCTAGCCTATGCACTAGTATTTACAAATTTTTTAATTTTTTTTTTAACTCTCAGCTTCTTCTAACTTGAAGTGAAGACAACTAAAAATTAGAAGTCAAGAAAGAGCGTAGCACTATTTAGAAATACAAACTTTTATGCCAAATGCCTTATTTAATGTTTCAAACTTTTTACAATAAGTCAAACCGCTTTTTAAACACATTCAAACATAATGTCAAAATACAGGACACTCTTTTTGGTGACTAGTTTACATACACATAGATGATACTAATTGATAAATGAAATAAATTATTTTGAGATTTTGAACAGAACATCAACTTTTAAAGCAAAAAAAAACATATTTTACCCGTTTGGTATCCAGGGACAAAAACTTATTTTTGGTGGGGCCATTTATGGCACACTCACAAACGTTGTGTTTCCTTTGGATAAATTTATTGATCACCATGTATATAATGAAAATATCTACCCTACTAAAAAATCTCGGGTTAATGTAGAAAAAATGGGGCTTAAAAGTCCGCAAACCGCATTCAAGAAAGGTTTATTTTTAAAAAAGTTACAGCAATTTGAAAACGGACTAAAAACTGCTATTGCCAATCTTTTTGATGTACATTTTATTTTGACATTACCTATACGAGATTTTTATTTTACTTTGACCTCATTAAATAATATGTAAACTTAATTTTGAAATGCCCTGCAGAGCCAGTCAAATCATGAAGCGTTGGGGATGCCTAATGAACCAAATATCCTTAAATCGGCGCCGTTTATTTACTCAACAATTTTATTTGTTTGGTAAAAAATTTCTTTAGCAGCGAGGAAAAATATACTGACGCTGGCGATTAATGGGGCCTTACTCGGAGAGGATTAAAACGGGCCACTTCACTAATTTAACAACGTTTCTTTTTCCCCCTTTTTTTATCTGAATACTGCGATAAATCTGAGATAATGTAATTTGAAATTCTGTCTTCCATTCTTTTAATTTAGGATTCGCGTTCGTTCTATAATTGAAATGGAAGATAAACATTTTGTCTTTCAACTTTCATTAGTACATAGCTTTCAGAAAGTATCGAAGCTTTACGTGAATATAAAGTATCTAAAATTATTGATTTAACTTTATAAGTTGTAACGTTGTACATGTATATTAATATTATACTTCGATTTTCTCTGTGTATTGGTTAAATTGTGGTATCGATTGGCGCAACCTTATTACGTCGAGAGGGTTTCAGCACTCTAAGCCGCTTGACAGGGAGCGCTTTCACAGATGCGCACGAAAATAGGATATATAACCATGGAAGTTAAAGTTGAGTCCCTTCTCGTTCAGAACTTACCTTCGAGAAGGTGCCTTGAGGCTATTAAGTCTTAACTGTTGGTGGGTGGTCACCAGATTTCTTTTGTTCGATTTACGAGGCGTAGTAACGTGCACTATTTGTTAGAATATCGACTATGCGGTTGTGAAACACCGTGTGATAGGCGTTGTGATTTTAATTTAAAAGATAGGTTCCACCCATGTCATTTTTAGTAGCATGGCTAAAAAAATCGTTCGTCATTTCACCAGGGTCTTTCCGAGGGACTGATGCCCATTTATTCTGAAAAATTCCTTCCCTGAGCAGGAGCCCGCCGCGGCGGCGCGCCGTTTTATCCGAAGTGAACCAGGCCGAGAGTTTTCTAGAGGAACTGATTTTCGCAGCTGAGAGGAGACCAGTTCAGTAGCTATTCACATACGGAAGGCTGAATGTATCGGCGAGTACTGGTAGGATATATGTAAATTATTAAGTGTTAGCCCTAGCTGTATCTATAATTTAGTTCTTGCTCTATCGTGCTAATACCTTAAATTTTCTAAGTGAGAACCTAAAGACAATTACCGAGAAGTATATTCTGAAATATTACTTCAGGAGATACTGAGGTTCTGTTCTCTAACCTAATCTAGTGTTAGTTTTTGTAAAAGGCAGTCCTATAAAGCCCTGCAAACCTTTTATCGCTTTCATTCTCGTTAATAACTAAAAACATGCCATAAAATTAGGGCGTAGGTGATTTATGCTAAGTTTATTGTATCTGCTAATCAAATCTATGGCAGAAAATTAATTAAAACTATTTAAACCTTATTATTGAACTTCTCGCCCCAATATTGGTAGACTTTTGGAAGTCTTCTATATTCCGGCTGCAAGGGGAATAAGCTAAGTGTAGTTTAGTGGATATTTATTTCCTAATTTTTACATATAAATTGTTACATGTTTAAGCAATAGTAACTGGGTAATATTAATATTCTTTTAAAGATAACTCGTCTCGTTAAGTAGTATCCAGGTAATTTATTGAGATTTTTATATAGTACCTAATTAGTAATATGAAGTTATTGAGCAAAGGCTTGCTAAAGTACCATAACTAGTGCTACTTTCTGATTTGAAGTTAAATCGCAGTGAGTAGCAGGCCTAAATCGTATAATTGATACTTGATTATTGTAATTTTTAGTGTTGGAGTGTCAAGTTGAAACTTCATTACCATAGCAATTATTATAATTGTAATTTGAACATTAATTACCACCAGTGGCATAAATAGGTCAGTTTCAGTGACATTTTATTTTTTTTTAGCATAATATTAACCATCAGTAATCAGAAATCTTCTAAATTTTAAGAAAGTACATTGTACAAATAGTATTGTATTTTTTTTTGTAATAAACTGGTTGTTTGTATTCCTGGTGTTTATTTTGGAAATTGTATTTAGGCTATAGTTCAATCTCATTCTAATTTTTTTGTGCTCTTTCACAGGGTATATTTTCTAAATTTTATTATCCGAGTTTCAGACAGATGGAATTTGTAATAAATTTCTTGCAGTAAAAATTTAGTGAGGCCTGCTCTAACTGCCATAAATTTTAATCCACGCCTTTAAAAAGAACAAAATTACAAACGGCTGAGTGAGTCAGGCATATGTACAGGGGAATGAGCGGTTAGCGAATAAAGCTGGTTACAAGGTATGCGGACTTCTTTTGGCAAGTTTTATGATCAAGAGATTAAGTTTCTTTGCTCCACCTTTCTAAGCAATTTTAAGGACCCTATTAATATAAATTAAAAATTGATAGAACTTAACTTTTTCTATGGTGCTTTTTTATGGCATCTAACGGCATACATTTATGGAGAAGTATTTATTTAATAGAAAACTTAAAACGATTTATGTCTTTTTTGTTAAAAAGCGGAGTAAAGTTTCCAAGTTTTCCATAGGTCGGGGTTACTTTGCTCCATTCAAATTTTTGCATTATAACGCGTGTATTTGAACAAGGTTCACGTATCTATGCAAAATAATTAATACAAAAATTTGAAAATATATTTCTAAATATAAAACAAAACTACGTTATACAAATAAAAACATAGCAAGTCTTAGTTTTTCGATGTTAATTCCGGCATAGAGAACGCACCCCTTTTAGAAATTCGGGAGCTTACTAAAACCAAAGACATCGGACCATTGGTAAGATGATTGATCCGATTTCGAGGGCCATTTCCACATATTGAGGGCTCTTTGCATTGAGTTAATGGTAACAGCTTCGTCACAAAAGCAACAATTTTTCCGGGATGGATATAACTGTCTTTCGCATGAGCTGCTCTTGCTTTGCAAAGCGCAAATAAGACCATGCCTAGAATATTGCTCACAGATCTGGGGTGCCGCACCGAAGGACACCCTAAAGCTACTGGATTCCATTCAGAAGAGAGCTGTACGTCTTGTCGGCGACCCGGAGTTAACCCGGAATCTGAATAGTCTGGAACACCGCAGACATTTGGCCGAGATATCCCTGTTTTACAGATATTTTCACAGATGTTCCCAGGATTTCTCTTCCTTGACAATTTGTTTAAAATCAATATCATCAGAAGGGTTCTTATCAAAATAATATCGTCCTCCGGCCCATAGAAGGAAGTAGTGGGCTCGTCTTCGTCTTCAGTAATTATGGTTTCGTAAAACTCTTTAGTAATCATGGGTTCATCGGCTCAAACACTTTTTCTAGCGGGAATGTTATTTTTTTTCTGTGATGTTTAACAAAGCTGAATACCTCGGACCTCTTTAGAAACTCAGACTGAACTATACCTGGATCACAAGTACTTCTATAGCAATACAACTTAAAACTCAGTATTCAAAGGGTATATACCGCATTTTCCAAAACCAGCTTGTAAATTGGCTTCAGCATGTCTTATCTTTGCTAACAATGGTGGGAAGTCTTCCTTTTGAATATTTGTATTTCAAATACTTAATGTTGTGTTGCTTTCCGGAAAAACTACCCGTCTTACCGTACCGACAACGGTTCGAATAAAAATAAAAGGCCAAAACTGATTTTGAACCTTCTAATGGTAAACAGACTTATTAAATGACATTTTTTGAAATTACCTAACGTCAAGCCACCTTTTTTGTCACAAATTTGCTTTAGAAGTTTAATTAATGACAGGGCTGGAGGGCGTACACGGTACACGCTGCAGAATATATTTTAAGGCCCTTTCGCGTAAAAAGTATATATTAGGATTAAATAACTTGATGGCTTTAACATCCTCCCACCTGAGTCACGATAACATAAGTGAGTGACTCACAAAAATAAAGTAAGACGTCCTAGTTTACTTAGCATAAAACCATTATTGCGCGAAAGCGCCACCAAACCTAAAACTACCTTAAATTAAACAAGACAAAAATACCCGTTACAAATATTTCCTCGGCACTATACTTTCTCGTCCACTACGCGTCACCCGAGAACTAGACAAGGGTACTCTGTCTATTATGACTCTCAATCCCTCATCCGCGTTTTTGGTTAGTTCCGGACCAGAATGGAGATCCTTTGCACTGGCCTCTAGCTTCTCCGTTGAGGAAGACGTACCATGTTCATTGCTCTTCACATCAGATTGTTCCGAGTTACATTCTAGGGGATACAAGCGCTGAACATGCCTCAACAAAGACCCTTTAACAGTGTTAATTCTAGCAAGACGGATTTGTCCATCTTTGCCAGCAATTACCTCAACAACTGGTCCCAAAGGCCACTGGAGACGTTTGTCATTATCATTTCCCACAAGCACCACTTCGCCTATAGAAATTTGCCTGCCCGGCTTATTAGAATTTCAGGACTTTAACTGTCCCAAATACTCCGTGCGAAATCTCTGTTTCAGATCGTTTCGCAGTTTCTGTAGGTGATGAATCTTTTTACACAAAGATGTTGTGTCAACAATGTCACAATCAAGGACACCAGCGCCAACTTGTTCTCTCAAGAACATCATAGGTATCAGTGACGTAAGTTCATCAGCATCATTAGAAACATAAGTGAGTAGTCGCAAGTTTATGATCGCTTCACAATCGCACAGAATCGTAATAAGGCTTCATAGGACACACAGGCCCGACCTAAAACTTAGCGTAAGATTTGCTTTAAAACGCCCACTAGTGTTTCCCAAAAACCTCCCCACCAGCTAGCGGTAGGGGGGTTAAAACGCCACGAAATGCGATCGATACTACAATCTGTGGTTATCTTTTCCCAGTCCAGTCTATTAAACACATTCTCGGTACCGACAAAATTTGTACCATTGTCACTATAGATAGTCTTTGGCCGACCGCGACGCGCTATAAATCGTCTTAGCGCTTGCATAAAACTCGCGGTGGATAATCCCGTGCACAATTCTAAATGTACGGCACGGTAAACGGCACATGTAAAGAGGCACACCCATACTTTTTCCCCATTTTTAAGAAACAGAGGCCCCGCAAAATCCACCCCCGTTATCTCGAATTTAGCAGCATCGCGTACTCGGTTCAATGGAAGGGGAGGTAAACCTACCACAAATGCTTTACTTTTTTGTCGCTTACAAAAGACACAACTTGAAATAGCCGATTTGATAGCTCGTCGCCCTCCAAGAACCCAATAGTTTCCGCGTATAATACCCATTAGTCCTTGTGTACCCACATGTAAAGATTTGACATGCTGCTCAAAAATAAGCCTAACCACCAGAAAATGCTTCGCCGGCAGGACTACATGAAACCGGAATTGCTCAGCATCTTCTCGATTACTGATTCTCGTGCGTAAACGAATTAAGCCTCGTTTGTCTTAAATTACATAACCGAGGGTCATTTTCACCTTTAAAACGCTCCTGTTGTATCAACTTTAAAATATGAACCTCCGCTCTCCCGAGTTCTTCTACAGAAAGCTCCCCTTGCAACCTTGATGGCGGATTTCTAATATTTTGCAGGAACCTGAAAAGCCACCCAACCATCCGCAAAGTCTTGGTGAACTGGGAGAAATATGACAAATGCCAATCTTCCAAAGAAAAATCGGAATTAATAAGCGTAATAATAGATTTCTTCTTTTCCTTTTGAATCTCTTCCTCATCGCATACAAAATCGACTTGCGGCCACAACTTTGGCTCTTCATACAACCAACTCGGATCCTCCCACCATCTGGACTTACACAACTGTTTCGGGGATCAACCGCGAGAAGGAAGGTCCGCAGGGTTCAAAACTCCAGGGACAAAATGCCAATCTTTACTAGACGTATGAGTCACAATTTCCTTCACCCGGTTACCCACAAATGTCCCCCAATTTTCCCTACGACGTACCCAACTCAAAACGGTAGAAGAGTCACTCCAAAAATAAAACTGTACCTCCTGATCAAAATTGAGCTCTTCCTTTAAAGAAGCAAATAATCTTGTTCCAATCAGAGCACCTAAAAGCTCCAAATGCGGTATAGATATCTTTTTCAACGGGGCTATCCTAGACTTAGCTGCCAGCAAACGAATAAAAATCTTTCCCTCGAAGACTCCTCTAAAAAATATAACTGCAGCATAAGAGTCCTTACTCGCATCGCAAAAAACATGAAGACTCCCGCTGTTAAAATCGTCCGAGGTATCCTAATCTCTGGCAAAAAATATAACTCATTCAACCAACGACGAAACTCATTTTCTATCTCGGAATCCACTGGGGCATCCAAAGGTAACTTTTTCTCCCATGTTTTTTGGAGTAGCGGCTTTGGCAACAAGGTAGCTGGTGCTGTGAAACCTATTGGATCGAAGATCCTTTGTGCAAATGAAAGCATTACTCTCTTACTTATGGGCCTGTCCGCAAGCTCATTCACGCCTTTCAAACATGCTTCATTAAGCCTCAAAGTATCCTCATATTTATCCCATATCACTCCCAGAACCGCAGTAAGAGGTAGAGTATCAGAAGTATCACACACTTGACCGAAAACTCCCACCCTCTTAAGCCAAACTTTGCTTCATTCATAAGAACAGTTGAATCTTTAATGAACACTTGTAGTCTGTCGTCGTTCGATACACTTGTGACACAATTGTCGACGTAAAAACTCTTCAATAGCAGCAAAATGCTCTCCTCAATATATGGTGTACTCATACTAGCACATTTCTTTAATGACTCTAAAAGATGATATTCAATGGTTGCCCCTAACAAAAACGGACTACTGCTTACACCAAATACCACACGCCTGTGTTGAAAAATCTTTTCCCGACCTTCGGGATCAACCCATAAAAAACGCAAAAAAATTCTGTCAGTCTCGTTGAGACTGATTTGCAGAAATGCCTTCCGAATGTCTGACACTACACCCAATTTGTTTAACCTAAACCTCATCAAAATATTCGGAATTAACTCTATGATGTTAGGACCCTTATCCAGACATTGGTTGAGTGAAGGCTTATCCTTTTCTTTCGCAGACGCATCAAAAACAGGTCTGATCCTGGTCGTACTGCCCTCCTTAACAACCGGTCGATGCGGCAAATAGTGGACATCCACCATCGCAGGTATCTCCTCAGGTACTTCCTCGATTATATTTTCAGTCAACCACTCCTGGAAAACTTGATCATACTCTTTCATCAGACCATTTCTCTTCAACTTGCAAACCGTATTCTGTAACCTAATTTTAGCAACATTATATAAGCTGGGAAGGGGAGGATGACCTCCAGCCACGGTAACCGAACCTCATATCTTCCCTCATTATTAACAACTATTCTCTCTAAGAAAACTGTTTTAGTTGCCAAGGCTACATCTTCCTGGGATTTCTTTTCGACTGGACCTTTGATGCCCAAAATGTCGATTCCCACAGCTGAGACAACGACGCATCTTTGCAGAAAAGGGCTATGTCGACCATTGTGGTACTGCAGGGCTTCGACAGAGGAGTTTTACCCATCAAAGTCCAACCCAAAAACGTCTCAACGGCCACAAGCCCGCAAGACAGTACATGCCTTCTGCCTGTATATAAAACACCAGCTATATCGGAACCTATTAAAATATCAATTTTCCACTTTCACTTGTACCGATAGACTGGTCAGCCAATTTAACCCCAATCGCATTCAGCTCCTTGACTCAATCACCATAAAACACTGGTGGAATGTCCACACAGATGACTGGCTGCGCCAAAACCTCTACGGATAAACTAAAATTGCCATTACGTATTTTGATGTCATAGCATTCATGATGTTGTTCAGACAATGAACCCCCAAAGAGACAATGTATTATCTTCTCACGACGCTTAGACACGAGACCCAAGAAACCTGCCGTAGATTGCAAAATATAAGGCTTTTGTGAACCAATGTCAATCAAAGCTCTTACAACACGACTACCCCTAACAGTATTCTCACAGTTTGCATAAAAACGTGGTTACTCGCTTGATTAACACTTACTAATTCGTTAGAAACTAAATTATCGCCCAATTTGGGCGGACTTGGTTCTTTCTGCGGTAAGTTTGCCGGCAAACTTGGACACATCAAGGGAAAATGTAACTTACCACAGATGACGAATTTCATACGTGCCCTACATAATCTGGCCCTATGCCCTGATGCCCTATCTTTAAGCAGCAAAAACAAGCTTTATTATCACTTAAAATCGATTTTTGCTTGTCTAGGGAAAACTTTTGGGCTTTAAAACAATCAGCAGCTTCGTGAGCCTTATCACAAAAAACGCATTTTAAAATTTTAGAATTAACATTGACAAGGCCCGCAGCTGTGGGTACCCCCTGTTCTAAAGATTCAAATTTACGCCTAGTTATTGTACCCTCGCGCCCAGATTCCCTTTGCCCGACTAATGGCTTCAAACCGAAACCCTCCGAAGCTAATTTTATGCGCTGATGATTTTCTACCTCATTTTGCAAAAAATACATAAGGCCATTTAACTTCTCTTCCATTGTTGGATGTACAGAACCCCCAAGATATTTTGCGACGATCTAAATTCAGAACTAAATGCCAAACTCGTAACAAATCTTCCGGTAAACATGATTCTATCAGGTGAAGAAGCATAACTGCGCATTTTTCTGATTTTATACCTAGAGTCTCTAAAGCACGCAACTGTGTCTCTAACCTATCATAGAGCGTTGCATGATCCAACTTATTTGAGGAAATTGCATTATTTAAAATTAATTTAAGAAGCTCACGAATATATACTTCAATTTGCAAATCTTCCCGTCCGAAGCGAGAAGTTAAACAGTCTACTATCGGTTGATAGTTTTTACCAATGGCAGGAAAACTTTCCACCAGCTGCCGAGCACGACTTCCTGGGACAGTGGCCTGAATTAAATAATCTATCTTGTCCTCAGGGTCAATGTCCGTATCATCGTGCACTTTTTTAAACTGTGACCAAAACGGCAACCACTCTTTTATGTTTCCATCAAAAACTTTAAATTTAATATTTGGTAACTTGAATTTTCGCTTACCTGGCAGGTTAATTGATGACCGAGCTGAAGCGTGCCGAACTTCATCCTCACTCTTTGCGTCCCTTAGCACCAGCTCCTCGTAACGATGCAACATGCCAAAATACTTCTTAGTGTATAATTCACTACCTTCCATGTCCTTGAGCAATTCTTCGTCCGAGGCATCATGTTCCAACAGCAAGTCATACACTTCTCCATCGACAACTTTAAGCGCGTCATAATTTTCTCGAAGAACATCCCAAACTACTTTAATTTCCGCAATATTACTTTCGCTCTCGCCAAACAATATTGCAAGTTCACTTGCCTTCTTGGAAAAAGCAGCGCGTAAAACTTTCCTGTGCTTCTTCTTAAGATCCATTTTGCACGATAAAAGCGCTATGAGCAACAATCGTTTGCCTGTTCAAAACCACACTCGTTCGCCTAAAACCTTGGCGGCCCGGTGTTTATTTATCAGCATTTACAGTTACTAAAAGCCTGCTACCGTCCTGTCACGGTCGCCACTTAATGTGGTGTTGCTTTCCGGAAAAACTACCCGTCTTACCGTACCGACAACGGTTCGAAAAAAAATAAAAGGCCAAAACTGATTTTGAACCTTCTAATGGTAAACAGACTTATTATATGACATTTTTTGAAATTACCTTACGTCAAGCCATCTTTTTTTTGTCACAAATTTGCTTTAGGTGTTTAATTAATGACAGAGGTGGAGGGCGTACACGGCACAAGCTGCAGAATATATTTTAAGGTCCTTTCGCGTAAAAAGTATATATTAGGATTGAAACATTTGATGGCTTTAACACCTTCAGTAATATCCTTTCACTCTAACACTTTTCGCCATGCAAGTTTTATAGGGCGAAAAATGCTACATCAAGTATTTAATGAATGCTGTTGGGTGGTAGACAAGTGAATTTTGTTTTACGACAAAATTAGAGAGCATGTACAGTTATATGTGAGAATAGGTTGTCACAAATATGTTCACCTTGTGGTTTTTAGTCTAGGTATCATCTGAGACTCGAGCCAGTCCATGAATATATTCGCATTAAACCATCCAGGGGCACTAACATTGCACCGGCATCTCCTTCCATGTATTCCACATTTCTGTGGCCCGGTAAACTACGTACGAAGGCAATAACTCTCGGCTTCTCCACAAAAGATGATGGATACGGATATTTTTGAAACATTTCGAATAATCTCTGGGTATTTGCTTTCCTTCTTGACAAGCACTTTCTTTTTTCCAGGGTCGTCAGTGACATTTGTCTCGTCGAAGATCCATATATTTTCCGCAAATTGTACTGCGGGATGCCTTGCTATGAAACCTTTTCTTTGAAATATTTTCGCCTCCCTACCACAGCGATTTAAATAGTTTTTAATGATGTTTCGCAATTATTTTCAGCTTATAGGAGACACAAAGAAATTAGGCACTCAACAAAACTCTCTTCTTCATTACAAGTGAATATAGGTTATTTTACCGGTTTAAGGGGGTAATTTCATCTCAAATTTGACTAATAAAAAGGCATATAAACTAGTACATAAATACATACTGGAACGATGTAACAGGAATCACTACACACGCCAAATTTTGCACGTGAAAAAAATGTCGTTTTTTAAACATCACTTTACTGTCCGGTTGTTTGTTTAAGATTGCATATGATAGAATCATTATTACCATCGTCATAGCTGTATAGGCAACCTGTAAAACGCTGCAGTATGTTTGATACTATACGCACTTTGCTACGCGCAGATATTTTACTCTCCACCATCTACAACAGTCATTCCGCCTGACGAGTTTTGATCTTGCGCGCGTATCACAATGTTTATATTTGTAATTTGCATTTTTTTTTTCACTTCACGCATGGCCCTCCGCTCGCTTCGCTCGCTCCGGGGCGCAACCGAACACGCAACCCCAAACTAACCCCAGGTATGCCCAAAATCAAGAAAAAAAAACGATTTACAAAAATAACCTTAAAAAAAGCATATCTTGCGGCTGGAATCGAACCCGGACCGCCGCGCGCCGTATCAGAAACACAGCACCGAACCACTGAACCACGAGGCCCACTGAAAGCAATTCACTGGACCATAAAGACATCTATTCATCAGAAATGTGTTTACGCAAGCCCAGGACTCGTCAGGCGGAAGGACTCATGTAGATGGTTAAGAATAAAATATATGCTTGCTACGCGTAAAACTTAAAAATTAAACAGGGCAAAGTAAAACCCATAGGCGCAAAGTAACCCCATTTTACGATACGTTTAAAAACCAGATAGATAGTAACAAAAAGTCTATAGTTGATATTAAAGGTGCAAACCAGTTTACATAAAATAGATTTTATTATTTATATGTTAGTGGCGTGTCTTTGGGCAACTTATTTAAATTATTAAAATATTAAACATTATTTTAATGAGTGAGGGTTTATTATGGATAAATAAATAATGAAAATTGGAATATCTTCAGTGTCTATATTATGACCCTAAAAAGATTCTTTTGCAGTAATTCTTTACCTTAGAAGTGAGAAGCCATCTTCTGAGTGGTACTCACGTTCTTTTTTCTACATGTTTACTACATTTTTGGGATTCGACTGGCCTTAACGTCTCTTGAAAAAACTTTCAAGGCCTCTTATTTTAAAAGTATGGTTATGCCTTACCACAAAACCCTAAACTTGAGCCCAAAATACTTTTATTGGATTTAGATCACAGTGGTAGGGAGGAAGGCGAAGTACAGGGTGATCCCCTATAATGTCGCCCCCCTTTAACTTTTTTATTTTAAGTGTCCCAAAAAAAATAAAAGTA
Source organism: Pissodes strobi (assembly GCA_016904865.1). NCBI lineage: Eukaryota > Metazoa > Arthropoda > Insecta > Coleoptera > Curculionidae > Pissodes > Pissodes strobi. The sequence continues at coordinate 987,406 of MU181938.1, read as the reverse complement.
TGGTTATGTAGGTACTGAAAAATACTTTTTTTCTGCGTATAAAAAATATTGGAAAAATGATGAGCATACAGGGAAAAACAAAAAGTTATTTTTTTTTCAATGGAACACCCTATATATGAATATATTTTTCGATTCCTCGTAAAATTCTAAGCATATTTTGTGTATGATGTTACACCTCTAGAGTTAGTAGTTTCACAGCTATAAACAGTTGAAAATCGGTACTTTGGCTACTTTTCACCTAGGTAGCAAGAAGATCCTTAGAGATGGAGTAAAATTAATTTCACATTCCTATATTAACTTTCCAAGAGCTATCTGATGGTGCTAGCATCTAATTATTCTGTCATTATTTGACCGTTGCATATTCTCTTTCAGAAAGAATATTAATCATCTGTTCATATTGAATTTATTATTCAAGTCGTAATTAACCCATACGAAAATAGAAATTTTACATAATCCTTTCAAAAATTTTATTCACTCATTACTTTGTTATTCTAACGACGTCGACGAATTTTCGAAGACCCGCGCCTTTTTTCATCAAAGAAATGAATTGCCAATTTAGATCCCATCTTTCCTCTTCATTAAACATTCAGATTTAAGTATAAGAACTTTCTCTGCATTTGAAAACGGCCCCCGATTTCATGTTGAGGGGTACTTTAGAGTAAGTTATTCTCGAGAAAAGGCAAATACTTTGACCTTGGGGATCCTACAGGAGCTTTTGCAGGGCTTATTGCTTCGTTAAGTAGAGAAGGAACTCGGAAAGTTACCTGTGGAATGTATGCCACTTTAATTCATTAATTGTTTCTTATCGATGACGCCGTCAAAAAATTGAAGTTTAGAGAAAATACTTAATTAGTTATTTATACGTCTTAAATGCGGCTCCTAGACGGTTTATATCAGCGGTTTTCAAACTTTTTTGGTGACGGAACCTTGTTAAAAACAAAATTTTTAACGGAACCCTAAACCCGAGAATAACAACCGCAGAGAAACGACAACATAAAACCCGCCCAAAAATTTGGAGTGGGAGGTAAACCGGCCAACTGTCATCTCCATGTGCTTGCCAGTTTACTTTAGTCCGAGATTCGTTTAGTACAGTCGTCGACGACAAAATTTTTGCGTGAACGCGTTTCGTTTGGTTTATTATTAAAGTGAATTCTTAAGTCAGAAAAATGAAACGCTTATCAAATTGAAACGCGTTTCAAAGTGAAACGCCCCTTTAATTAAGCATGTTCCAGTATAACTAGAGAGCTGAAATTTTTAGGACATGTAGCCGGGCTAAAATGACGATCCTGGATGAAAACTGGACCTCGTAAACCCTACCACCCTCCCCCCCCCCGTTCGGCCAGGAGAGGGGTGAGAAGATAGAAACTAAAATAAAGGTGCGCCTCATGGGGGGCTACCGAAAGACCATATGGGGGGAGGGGCTCTAATTTAAAGAGGAATTTTGGGGAAAAAAACAACAAATAAATGATTAAAATAAGTTGAGACTAAGTGAAACTAACCGAAAGTTGAATCGACGACTAATCTAAACTAACCAAATCTATTAAAATTGAATTTAACGTATCGGAACCGCTTCAAATGACTAAAATAAGTTGAGAATAAGTGAAACTAACCGCAAGTTGATTGGACTACTAACCCAAACTAACCAAATCTATCAAAATTGATTATAACGTATCGGAACCGGTTCAAATGACTAAAATAAGTTGAGACTAAGTGAAACTAACCGAAAGTTGATTGGACGACTAACCCAAACTAACCAAATAATCTATTAAAATTGATTATAACGTATCGGAACCGGTCCGGATGTAAAAAGTCAATCAGTTACTCGCACTATTAACATATGTCAAAAGAAACAAATAATTATGTATATACGAATATGTCATGATGGATATATCGTTGTAATGTCATTGTAATATGTCAAAATGTATGTTTAAATATTGTAAATTCATTCCTTATTAAAATATGACTATGTACGATTCTGTCAATCAAACGTTTTAAGAAAATGTCAAATGTGACAGATGAATATATTCGTCAATATTTCCCTTAATATAACAGATATCGAAAAAATTGTTTAACAAAACATTTATATTTTTCGATGCTCTATCGTTTGGAAATAAAATATGACACGTACAGCTGTCACATTTGACAGTTACAGCTTAACAGAATTATTTAATAGAATAAGAGGAAACTATTTCAATTTGACTTACGAAAAAGAAATGCGGAATATTATTTTTCTTTTATAATATTAATATTTCAATCTGGAATTATTTTTTGATGCGTAGCAAACAATCGACCGTGGTCATTTTCTATTGGTCGTACTCGCGTAGGTATACATTTGCATCTTGCTCTTACTGGTCGGCATGATGGCGTTACTGACATTCCGCCATCTATTTGTCAACATTTTCTATTCTGTGATTTAGCTTCGTTTCGTTTTGTTTGCTTGTGTATTTCCAAGCTCAGGGAATGTACGTATGTTGTGCATACGGGCCTGGCTAGCCCGAGCTGCCCTAGCCGAAGCACTTCATTGTTTCTACTAATCTTTAAAGTGCTTCCTATTCTACTCCTCTCTTTCCTATCGGTCACTCTGACCTTTTCTTCCTAATTTGGAGTGGTAGAAAAACTTTTTCTCGACCGAGGCAGCACTACCCCATGTCCCACTGAAAGGATTGGTTATAATCTTTCCAGATGTTTCTAGTCCCGGGGCATGATGCGGTTTTCCTCCTTCTTCCTTAGACTTCTTAAAAGTACTGGAACTGATGATATAATGATTATTGATTCACCCAATACAAAATATTCCGGAGGTAAAATACCCTCCCATTCGGATCTCGATGGAAGGTGTACGGGGTGGATTCACGTCGAAGAAAAACAACTTAAGAATTGACTTCAGCAACATCAGAGGTCTTAATGCCAACATTAATTCTGTCCATCACCATCTCCAGACAGAAAAACCTATAGTATTTTGGGATTAACGGAAATCCAAGTCAGCTCGTCTACGGACACTGTCCATATGCTTTGCCCCAATTACGAACTTCACATCAAGTTCCGATTTAAACGAGGTGTTAGCGCTTACGTCCGTAGTAATCTCTCATGTCGCCGAGAAGAGAGTTTGGAATCGGCAAATTTTGATGTTCTTAGGCTCAAGCTGTCACTAATGGATGCTACTAAATTTATCTGCAGCCTTTATCATTCTCCAAATGAACCAAAGTATAGACAACTCTTCTCCTATCTCTCACTAACGTTCGGCAAACTTCAAACCACCTACCTAGATGCTGAAGTAACATTCGTGGGTGACTTTAATGTTCACAACATCCCTTGACTAAAGTTTTCTTCCCGAACGGATGATATGGGCAGCGAAGCTGAGGCTTTTGCAATCACCTGATCTACTGGATTTGCTCCTAACAATATCCCCAAACTCTTATAGGATAAACATTACATCACCACTGGGTAACTCTGATCACAGACTTATATCAGCTTTGTCCACCTGTCCAACTCCACCGTCCTCTAAAGCGTTTCGTCGCAAAGTGTGGCATTATAAACGTGCAAACTGGAGTGAATTTAGTGACTTTTCCTTGTCATTCCCTTGAAGGGACGTCTGTTTTAAATCCAGCGATCCATCTGTAATTGCTGAATCCATTACAGAGGTTATTCTCATTGAGATGGAGACTTCAATCCTGGAAAATCATGGTTCAACAAAAGGTTTACTACGGCGGTTTCCAAAAAGAACCAAACTTATCGCAAATGGCGCAACAACCCTTCGGTTGTTTCGCGCCGAGTTTTTCTGGATGCAGAAATAACTGCAAACTAATTATTGATCAATCCAAATCCGATTTTGATCAGGGAGTCCGCGAGAAGCTTTTGTACTGTCCGAACGGCTCAAAATCATTTTGGGGATTTGCAAAGGCCATCAGGAAACACTTTTCATCTTCAAGTTTTCCACCACTATTGCGTGAATACAATTCCGTTGCAGTGACTGCAAAGGAAAAGCAGACTTGTTTGCCTCAATATTTGCACGAAATTCGACCCTTGATGCACAAGGAAAGACTCCACCAATGTTGCTTAAGATCGCCACAACAATGCCAGAAATCGTTTTCAAGCAAAAAAAGATAAGAGGGGTATTTCATCGTCTTGACTGCTCAAAGGCCGCTGGACTGGATGGAATTCCCCCCATTGTTCTCAAACAGTGCGCACTGGAACTGACACCGATTCTAACCAAACTATATACCTTATGCTACAATAGAGGCATTTTCCCAGCTCTATGGAAGCGCGCTAGAGTGCAACCTGTACCTAAGAAGGGAAAGAAAAATATTGCCAGTAACTACCGTCCAATATCTTTAACCCCAGTAGTGGCCAAGGTAATGGAAAAAGTCATTAACACCGAGATTCTAAAATATTTTGAACAGAACAATATAATATCTGATAGGCAATATGGATTTAGAGCGAAGTGCTCAACAGGAGATCTGATGTCCTATGTAACACACATTTGGAATTCAGAATCCCGAGTTGTTGCTCTTGACATCTCCAAAGCATTCGACCGGGTGTGGCATCAATCACTCCTGGACGAACTCTCAGCTTATGGCTTTCCACTGGCTCTCTCTGAATAAAAGGAGTATTCAGGTCGCTATCGATGGTGTCTCGTCCAAGGCATTTGCCATTAATGCTGGTGTTCCGCAAGGTTCGGTTTTGTCTCCAACTTTGTCCCTGCTGCACATAAATGACCACTAAAGCTTACTGAAAATCCCGTTTACAGCTATGCAGACGATAGCAGTCTTGTATCATCCTTTTCTTCTGACAAACCATTATCGTCCGCCACTCTGTGACAACTAAGAAGACAACAGGCTGACTCAACCAATTGAGACCTAAACAGAATTATTGAATGGGGATCCAACAATCTTGTGATCTTCAATGCCAAAAAGACACAAACTGCTGTGTTATCTCAGAGAAAAACTAAGGGAAACTACCTTGACATCATCATGGAGGGGGAAATCCTTTCTCCATCCTCGAATCTTTCGCTTCTTGGAATAACCGCAAGCATTAACTTTTCATGGGATGAGCATGTCCGAGGTCTCGCCAAGTGCATCTCTCAAAAACTGGGTGTACTTTTCCGTGCCAAAAAATACTTCAGCTCTCTATACACTCTATAAAACGCCAATCAGACCTACTCTGGAGTATTGCTCTCGAATTTGCAGTTCTGCTCCCAAACATACTCTAGCACTTAGACTCCATCCAGAACCGAGTTGTTAGACTTATTAACGACGAAACACTGACTCGTTCCCTTCACACCTTGGAACATAGGCGGATAGTGGGTGATCTCTCCCTTTTTTATCGATATTATCACGGAAGGTGTTCGACCGAACTGGCAACTCTGATTCCCTCCAGTGCCAGCTCTGTTCCTTCCACACGACGAGCTAGAAGCTCTCATCCATACGCTCTTCAACAGAGCACACCCAGAACCGGCCTCTACCAAAATTCTTTCTTCTGGCGTGTGACGAGCATCTGGAACTCTTTACCGACCGAATTGTTCCCTGTTGGCTACAGTCTAAACATCTTTAAGAAAAGAGTTCATCGGTATCTTTCCTTCTCGCCGTTTCCTACTTGCAGTGCCCATTAGGGTATTATAAGCAACGCCTTTGCAAGTGGACTTGAAAAAAAACAACTTTTATCGGACAAACGGTCTTTTAAATTAAAAGGAATATCTGTAAGAAAAGCTTTTAATTATGTTCTTAGTTTTACCTGTCAAAGTTTTATCCTGAGACAACCATCTCACTTCAGTATGGAGCAGTAGTATTTTATGATTGCTACCATAATCTTCACATAATATTGAGAACAATCGGGATTGCAGTGGACGTGACTTGACAAAATTGATTATTTTTACCGCCTCATCAAGACCCAATTTTAGATTAATTTTTATTCGTGATACTGCTCCTGCTGTTCTACCTGTCATTGCCTTGGCTCCATCGGTACAAATATCGATGCAATCATTCGAATCGAGTTGATTTTCTTCAATATGTTAATCGTGTAGAAAAATTTCTCCTCCGGTTGTGTTAGTAGGCAGCGATGAGCACATAAGCAAGTCTAATTTGAGTGAATGTTTATACGGCACGGTATAATTTGTACTCTGATATGGGTATCGCACAACTGCTAGCAAGATGGCCAGTCCAGCAACATCATGCACTTGAAATCATAGAACTTAACGCCGTCATATCACCTTGATTTGAATTTGACGCATCATCCAAGCGAACCACTTGTGAATGTGGATGACTTTATTTTTATTGCAACACATTTAAGCCAATGCTCCATTCTTCTTTAACAGTAATTTGATTTGGCCAATTTTGTGACAAATAGAATCTCTTCATGCAAATAAAATACAATACTTTACAGCCACGGCGCGGCGCGACGAACCGAGGTCATTCGATTGCTTATAGTCGGGGAGCGAATGATAACGTATGTGTAACATTTCGATGTAATAGGTCGGGAGCTTACTTAACAATATATTAAACTTACCCGTAAAACGTTTCGTTTTGGTAGTTCATTTTTATCTTAGGTAACTTTATTCTTATAGGTTCCTCTTTAATACATGTATTCATTTTATTATGACTGCCGGCGAAGCTCTACCGGAGGCTTTGCGGGGCACCGGGGCGGGGCTCCGCGGAGCACACTTTGAGTAACGCGGATTCACAATATTATTGTGTTTATTTGACTTGGGCAAGAACATGCTAAGTGACGTCGAAGTGTGTGGCCATTGTACTGGCCGAGTGGATGAAGAAGGAAGAAGAAACAGAAAAAGAAGCGTAGATGGATATAAATTGGTTCAGGAAAAGTTTAGTTCACTCTAGATTCTCTTTTTTTCGAAGCCATATTAACTACTAAAGCTTGAAAATACTGAAATATTAAGTAATATTGCCTACAGACGACTGAATAATAATATTGACCGTCTAGTGGCCGGTTTAAAATATCAGAAACCGATCGAACAGTGTAATGCTTCTTACTGACAAAATTCATTATTGATATGACATTTTTGGTGAGTCATCCATTTTATTGAGATATCTAACATGTTTTATCTTAAAATTGAATAAAAAAAACTTACGTCCATATAAAGTTGGGTTTTTCTTGAGGTTTAGACAATCCAATCCATACTTTCTCGGTGATGTCGAGCTCTTTTAGATAAGCTCGAATCGCGTCATACTGTGGTGAACTGTCGGCTGTAACAAAATAAATCAGTCAGTTCTCTGACATTACATAGAGTTCTATTTCATAATGTATGAAAATCGTATATATAGAATATTTATAATAAAGTATCTCTACTTGAATTAACATTAAGTACATACGTAGATTTGTCACTTTAATCATTTTTGCTCAGAATTCACCTATGTTTTTCCTAATAGAATTAATAACTAAAGAGCGGAGAAGATGCAAAATGCATTTTTTGTCTGTTTTGTACAAAACATGCATTTTTTCCAATAATACAGCATTTATTGCATTTTATGGCCAAATAAAGACCCTGTCCGTCCCTTTTCGATTGGTTGTTTATTGCACGTGTTTATTAGTTTATTTTATTACATTACAATGGGGGCGATTGAGGTACTTTACTACTTCATAGAATTACCCAGGATAAAACCACACTATAGGGTATTCCCAGTAAAAGCAATTAATATGGCAAACAGAATCCAATAGTTCAAAGAGGTGGCAATTTTTAAATCTTTGATATCGTCTACTTGAAACGTTCTTGTGTGCCTCGTTTTGTAAAGTGAAATGTGTGTGTGTCTATCTGTCCAGTGTTTGTTAAAATGCCGAAACATAACTTCGATAAAGATCTATCGGGAGCTCACTTGGGATGGCACCAATTTGTCTTGTACAGCTTGTTCGAAAATTGTATAAACCATATTTTCACATTTGCTTTTTTTTCCAGTCTATAGTAAATAAAGAAAGATATATGTTTTGTGGTATAATAGGAAATTTTGACTTTTATAAATTACGTATTCAAGCACATTATTGGTAGTTAATGTTAACAATTTTAAGTATTTACAAAAATTTTCTACTCAATTATTTTATAGTAAAAAAGAAAGATATCTTATGTTTTTTTGGTATAAGGAGATTGCTGCTTTTATAAATTACATATTCAAGCAAATTATTGGTAGCTAATGTTAACAATTTTAATTTATTTACAAAAGTTTTCTACTCAAATATATTATTTGGTAGAAGTAGGAAAGATTTTTAAAATTCGATTTTTTAATGAATGTAAACCCAAATTAATTATTGCTTTTTTGGATTTTACAGATTTATGCAGACAAAAAAATGTATTGTGCATCAGCATGTCAAATCAGCAAAACACCCGCTCAACGTGCGAAAATTGCAACGAGGGGAACCCTCCCAGCAAACAATACAACATTGTCTTTAAGAAAAACCAAAAAACAGCGAACAAGCCCAGTCTGAATGCGGTAGGTTGAATTTACAATATTTTGTCAAAAATGAACGTAAATTGGGGTTTCTCAGTTTTTTAAGTGGTATATTGGCTCCAATGATTGCCTTACATTATGTAAGGCGTTCATTTTTGACAAAATATTGTAAATTCAACATACCGGACGAGTCAACTGTACGTAAAGGTAGTGTTGATGCCATTTACAAACAAACTGTAAATAACATTAAAAAAATGGGTGAAAATTATTTTTATCTTGTGATTGATGAAACAACTGACTCATGTGGTAGATATATTGCACACGCATTGATTGGAGTCTTAGGGGAAACCAATGATTATGGTAAATCCTATTTAATTGCATCCAAACAATTGAAAAAAACCAACAATTCAAGTGTAACCAGATAGGTTCAAGAAACATTAACCAACTTTTTTTGGCCCGACAGTGTTCCGTCAGAAAAATTCATACTTCTTTTATCGGATGCTGCACCTTATATGGTTAAGGCAGCACAAAATTTAAAAATATTTTATTCTAACCTATCTTATGTTACTTGTTTGGGTCATGGTATCAATAGAGTGGCAGAATGTATGAAACCAGTTTCCATTAATAAATGATTTAATTAATCAAGTAAAAAAAGTATTTCTAAAAGCACCTTCGCGTGTTCAATTTTATAAGGAAAATTGTCCAAATACTCAATTACCACCACAACCAGTAATAACTCGCTGGGGAACTTGGTTAGCCGCTGCTATATTTTATGCCGAAGATCTAAACGACTCGTCTTCTGCCGCTCTAATAAATGCAAAAACTCATTTTTCTACTACCGTGCGTAAAGTACTCACTTTACGCACTCTCTAAGGTTCGTAAAATTGACCTTTTTAATGTGCAGTGCGTAAAATAAGTTATTTTACGCACTAGTGCGTAAAGTAAATCTGACATAATTTTGACATTTAGGGCAGTGCGTAAAGTAATTTAGTAATATTTTTGATTTTTTATATATTTTTCGATAGTAGGAAAAATTTCGTATGCTACTCATGTGACAATATTCCCATTCATAAAAAAGGGTCATTTTACACACTTGTTGCATAAATAACTATTTTCTAACCCAACAGTGAAAGAAAATTTAATATTTATAAAAGCAAATTATTCTTTTGTACCTATAGCACTCACGAAATTGGAGGCTACCTCTGTTTCTTTGACAGATTCGGTGGCTTTAATAAATCAATTTGAGGTACATTACAAAAAAGCTTCAGGTACTGTTGGGGCTGCGGTTATAAAAAAATTTATGTCAGTAATTGAAAATAACACAGGCTTCACAATCCACTTCAATTTCACTAATTTCGAAAGAGAATTGGATTTGTATAAATTAGAAACACACTTAATTCCAAAACTAAAATACTGTCCGATAACTTCTGTAGATGTTGAGCGAGATTTTTCCATTTTTGAACATATGTTTTCAGATAAAAGACACAATTTTCTTTTGGAAAATTTTGAAAAACACTTAGTTATAAATTGTTTTTATAACTGCAAAGAATAGTCTGTTAATTTACGAATTGTATGTTGTGCAAGTTGCTATTATCTGAATGTATCAATGGTATTGTTGAATTATTAATTGTATTATTAATTTTTTTTATAATCGCAAATAATATTTTGTCACTGTAAGATTTTTATGTTTTAGATTTTATGTTTTGTAATTTGCTATGTAAATATCAATGTGAGTATCTATAAATAAAAAACTTTTATTACGATTTTTTTTTTGTTTCATTTATATTAATTTAAGTAAGTCTGTGGTATAGGTAAAAAATTATAGGATTTCTGAAGAACGGGTTTAATTATAAAGAAATTGTTCTGGCTTTATTTAATATAACATTATTTTATGTTTTATGTATTATGTTCATAATTTTTCATATAATAAAAATGCATATTTGCCTTTTTTGTTCATTTCGATGCATATATTCTGAAAATTTTATGCATTTAAATGCGCATATATTGGGGTTTTTCGCTTGCATTTTTTCCACTCTTTATTAATAACTATCTATTTTACATCTAGTTTTAAGTTACTATTCGAACCGAACTGGTAACAACAGTATTCAAGATTACAGAGGATAGAGCTCGATATAACTACAGTATCGGTTATACTATCGATATTCAATCGTGTCGTTGTTTTCTTTGTTTTATACATAAATAAGAGATGCCAGTACCCATCAGGTGCGTTTAAAATCAATTCTTCTTTTAAATACATTATTTCATAATTATTTAGTTATTTAAAACAAATATTAATATTATGATTATTTTCGTACAAGTACAGCAGTAGAAAAACTTTTCTTAACATATCAATGAATTTTATTTAATATGCAAGTTTGTATGAGTTGAGTCGGCCAAACACTCCTAAGGGTTTGCGAATGTAATTTTTGAGAAACCACCTTGATCAGGGAATTAAGAAAGGTAAAAGTTTGTCTTTTATCTCCGTTTTTGCTGTGACACTCAAAGGTTTTTCTTGAGGAGGTACCGTTAATTTTTTCTTATTTGGTTTTTGGAATACCTTCTTTATTTAAACGCATAATATTGTACAGGGAAGGATAATTCGATTAGGCTTACAATATTATGTGAAATTTCTTTTCAAAATTAGAACAGGACATTTTTGAATGTGGATTTGTGTCTCAGGTAAATTGACGCCTGGGGCATTAAATAAACAAGCAGTGCCTATTATATGGTTTACTTATTATCTTTTGCTTACACTCATGTTGTCTTGTAGTCATGGTTTATAGTTTGACTGTCAAGAGTATAAAATTGTCGTTGGGTGAGGCTTAACGCTTTGCGAAGGAGAAGAACGGGCGGCTCTATTACTTGGGAATAAATATTACTAGTATGCTCCGAACTTCTAAACCCTGAGCATCTTCTTTAGGGGATAAAAAAAAACCAAGGCAACAGTTCGATAAGAAATTTAGAGGAGCAAAACTCTAAACGCCTCTCTGTTTTGAAAAAAATGGGAAAATTAGACTTTTCAGGGAATATGCGAAAATATCGATTAGTAGGTAAAAAAAAAAATTGTTATAAAATAATCTTTATATAGAAAAATCTACTATTTGACTAGAATCTATGTAAAAAGTCGTACAAGAAGACACTTTAGAATTAATTATGCTTTTTATATAGCGTGAGCTCGTTGAATTTGTATTTCGCGATTTTGAATTTTGATGCAACACGTCACCACGTGATGTTTATTGGAAAACTGAACTGTCCTGACCAACCAAACTTTCGTAAATTAAAGAAGGGGGTTATGAGTACTACAATATACCAGAAAATCGCATTAATACCGTTGAAAATGCAGAATTGGTGATTTTGAAGTGAAAACTATGCTGGTTTGAATACTTATATTCGCGTTTGACACAAGTGTTTTAATTAGGACCGCAGTTCAGAGGTAGAGCTTTCGCTTAGCATGCAAGAGGTACCGAGAACGAGGCCCGGAGCCTTCAAGAGATTTTATGCGATATATGACGCGTTTTGAGCATGCATATATTGGCGTTTTTTCGTATTTTGTCGATTATTATCACCCTCTGAAATACCCGCATAACATTAACTAACATCCTGTATTTTCTACCATGCGCATTGCACAACTCTGAGGGGTATGATATACATTTTATTATTAAGTTATAATTAGACAAGCATAGAGATTCACAAAGTTCGAAATAACATAATATTTCCTTCAAACCTTGAACAAATCATGTCAGCCATTAATTCTTTATTTTTTTTTTGACCTTTCTGGTGAACGACACTGTATTATGCACAGGTGTCTCCTTTATTATGTATTTGGTCGGAAATTTCATAATTATTAATTCGAGCACCAAAAGAAAGACACAGAGTTCTTGACAATATATTGTCACGACCTGCGAGACGTGGCGCCATGCCTTGGTTGGCGTGCAGGTTATGTAGCTCAGATTCGGTATCGATCTGCGTCAGGTAACAATAGGTGATAAAGAAGGGACTTCAGTTAACAATAATAACAATGTCTATTCATCAAAAAATTCATAAATTTACACTATACTCGATTACTAAGTGCGCATGTCTTTTCGATTGAGGAATACTTTTGAATTGATTGTCACTTTTTTACAATATAGTTTTTCAAGAGTTGTGTTGTGATTTATTTATGGTTAGCTTTCATTTAATTCCGTTCAGAGTTTACACTGGAATCTAACTATTTGACAGATTTTACTTTGAAATTATCTTTATCAGAATCAAAGATTTGGCTTTACTATTTTAGGTGCGGAAACCCAAGTTAACGCACATGTGTGCTGCAAAGCTCGGATTTAGGTAGGAAATAAAGTTGCAGGTTAAGACTTTACGTACATGTGTGCTTGCAAGAAACTGGTTTGAGTGAGAAACAAAGTATGCCAAACTGATGATTCGCTTGAGTATTTATATAATAAAATTTGATAATGTTTGCAAGTTTAAGATTTATAATCGCTTGCGTTGACCGCTCGCGTTCTTTATGACTTGTCGCGAATGTTTACATACTATATTTCAAGTTCAAACTTAGGTGATATTTATTTAGTAGTTTATGCATATCAGTAGTTCACAATATGTGATTATAATTATAGCGATAGTAGTCCTATAATTAGCTCTACATGGAGTGGCTACAGAAATACCAAAACAGAATCCCATCGTCTGCCTTCGCGTTGCACCCATCGACTATATTTTAATTCTGAAAGGCCTATCGAGGGAATTCATTTGGACAGTCGATGGAAGTGGCTGACGTTTATTCCTATTCGGTCGACTGACCACTTAATTACGCAACCGGTAGACCGCGATACAAATCAAAATCGGATTCGTTCCGACCTGCAGCGGGCAAATTTCAGCTTCTCTCGTTAGTGAGGTTTTGTTGGACTAATCCTATTATTATAGCCTTGCGGTTAGATAATTCGATGGGGTGGGTTATATATTGGGATATCTGGCGGGCGCTAACGCAATAGAAGTCCGACTACCGCCAATTGAATGCTGATTTAGGCGGTGCCAATAGCTTTTCCGTTTTTCGTTAAAAATCTAAGTTTAAAAGTCACAAAACATGGTGAAAAATCTATTTACCTGTAGAGAAAGAGTACTCTTATAGTTTCCAAGTCAATGTCTAAATTCCGGTGTTAAAAATAAAAATAATCTTCGGCTTAGATATGCAGTAAGATACATTTGAATTGACTGTATATTTTTACTAAATTGTTTAATATTAATTGATTGGAAACTATTGGGACGATAGTTGAAGGACTGGCCACCAGGATTTACGTCTAGGGATTAGGTAGGGCAGCATTAAACACGAACTTTAATTCGATTGGTGGTTGTGTTTAACCAGTACTTGACACAATTTCTACAATAAATAGGTATACATAAATAATTCTGTTGAATTTGTAAAGAATTGTGCAAAATTAATATTTGTTGCTGCGTATATTTTTTAAACAAGCGTGCTAATTAATTATTTTAAAAAGATGCACAAGGAGATGCATTTTAAAATAAAATATTTTTAAAAAATATGCACAACAGCAAATATTAATTTTACACAATTGTTCAGAGATTCAACACAATTATTTACGCACAATCTTATGCACATTTACTGCAGGACTTTTGTCAAGTACATAAACAATTTGTGCAAATACTTCGTATAATTATTGTGCAAATTTTATGAATGCGTTTCTCTCAGTGTGATATTTTTTTCAAATTTTTATTTTATTTTTTTACGATTTACTTTGCTTTGGGGTAAATTTGCATTGTTTAAGTTACATTTCAAAATGCATTTCAAACACATATTCATATTAACTGATATCATCTGAACAACGATAAAAAACAGTCCGTATTTAAAAAATAGAAGTTGATGATGATCCCTTGAAAATTAAACGTCGGATTCCAGAGAGTTTTTTTATGTTTGACACACACAGCAAAGGAAAATACTATGCCACGCAACGAGCGGTGCGTGTGCGGAGAAGATGGTGGGCCATGGATTTAAAGCGCTTTAGGTTGTAGTCTTCGGAAAAAACGTTACTCGGAAGTTCACTCCAGAGCGAGGTACTCCTTGAGACAAAGGAGTCCCGTAACACGGACGTCCTAGGTATTCGCAATTGAATCGTGTGTTGATGAGCAGCTTGTGTCTGACGGATGTTTCTGTTTGGCACACTCTGGGTGGAATCATAAGTGCCAGCTCGTTCGAACACCTTCCGTAGTAAAATAGTAAAGAGATAGGTCAGCCACTTCTTTTCTTCCATGTTCAAGGCTATCAAGATCTTTAGTCAACTCGGGGTAATCCACAAGACCGGACTGCTCTCCTCTGTACGGAGTCCAATATCTTGAGCAAGTGTTTGGGTGCCGAGCTCCAAACATGAGAACAGTATTCCAGAGATGGTCTTAGAGCAGTAAGAGCTGATGAGGTGTATGCAACTTTTTTGCTCTATAGAGTGCTACTAGATTTTGTGCTGCTGTCCTGACGATTATGGTGACGTGATTACGCCAAGACATGTTGTTTTCTACGTTGATGCCCAGCAAGCTTATCGATGAGGCCAGAGTCAGTGTTTGTTATGTCATTGATAAGTCAAGTCCTGCGGTGTTTCTGTACTTTTCTTGAGAAGACAGCTGCTTGAGTCTTTCCTGCGTTAAACTGGACATGATTTTCCTCGCCCCATTCCACGATGGCCTCATTGATGGCAACTCGCGTTGGATATAAGCTGCTGTAGTCTGTAAAGCTGCAAATAAGAGATCGTTGACATAGAGCAGGAACAGTGTGGGAGATAATATAGACCTTTGAGGAGCCCCAGCATTGATTTGAAATTCCTTCAAGAGATGTCCATCAGTACCAACTCGGATGCTTCGATCACTTAAGAAATTGGAAAACCATAGAAGCAGTGCTGGTGGTAGTCCGTATGCTGTCAATTTGCTTAACAATTCGTCATGCCACACCCTATCAAATGCTCTGGATTTGTCGAGAGCCACTACACGAGATTCGCAGTAGCTTTCGATGGCGTTGGTCCACAGGTAGGTCACGTATGTCAGGAGATTTCCCGTTGATCTGTGCTTGCGGAAGCCATACTGGCGATCGCTTATGATGCCTGCCGATTCGAGATATTTTAAGAGCTGTTCGTTGATCAGTTTCTCCATGACTCTGGACGTAATGGGAACTAAGGCAATTGGACGGTAGTTATTTGGAATTGTTTTTTACCTTTCTTCGGGATTGGTTGCATTCGAGAGCATTTCTTGTTAGAAGTAAAGCATGCAGTTCTGTACGATAGGGAGAAAAGCCTGTGTAATGGAGGTGTTAGCTCAGCAGCACATTTCTTCAGCATTATTGCTGGAACACCATCCGGTCCTGTGGCCTATAATAACTCGACTATCGAATTTCAATCGTACTGCTGTTTTTTTCTGTTTTATACACAAATAATAGATGCCAGTGTCCAAGTTCGGCTGAGGTAATTTTTTTTAAAGATATTTGATAATTATTTAGTTATTTTAAAGCAAATATTAATATTATGATTATTTTTACACAAATACAGCAATAGAAAAACTTGATATTTCAATTAATTTCAATATATTATAAGTTTGCATGATTTCAATTCAATTCAATTCAACACTCCTGTGGGACGGAGAAAGTGGAACTATGTGATTCGTGTATGAATGTATTTTTTCAGAAACTCCACCTTGATAAGAAAATTAAGAAACACAGGAGATGTGCTTTTCATTTTGTTTTGAGGAGATACCGTCCCTTTTTTCAAATTATTTCAGTTTTTTTATATCTTTTTTTATTTAAACGTATAATATTGTATAAGCAATTACGGGAAATCTTCGGCTAAAATAGAACGGACCACTTTTGTACGTGGAATTTCATTTAACTTGATCTTTAAACAAGTTGGGGTTTGAAAACTTTGACAAAATGTGCTACAGCATTGTTTTATCCACGATAACGAAAAACAATTCTTGCATTCGACGTGCGTTTTGCTAGCCACATTAGCATCATCAGGAGACGATTAATAATTTATATTATTTACTTTTAAATATCCACAAAATATTCAAAACAAAGTTTGAACAGAAGTTTTGCACAAATTGGTAGAGGAAGTTGATTTATTTTTCTGCATGATATATTAGTTTCCAGCGTAATAAACTACGTGTTATTTCTACTCCCTTTATTTATTTATTTCTCTCTTTGCAACTTTAACCAAATTAACTGGCGTTCCTCGCCAAATTGAGACACTCGGCCATATAACCAGGACATTTTCAGACGACGTCACAGGGCAGATTCTAGGGCTTAAGATATCTCCAACATCAACTTCCAGGAAGCACATAGTAACTTTAAGGTATTGAATCAGTGTATATGTCACAACAAATATTCCATCATAACTGTATGTTCCATCTAACCCAAACTTTGTCTGAGGAAGATTAAAATAAACCCATTGTTTATTGAAATATATAATCTTTTATTTTGCATTTTTTGGGAATGAATGAACATAGTATGCTCCACGCTTCTAGACCAGTGGTTCACAACCTTCAATGTGCTGAGCTACTTTGATAATTTTGGAATAAAGAGTGAGTTGCCTAGTTGTAACCGATGTAACCCAACCTAAATGAAATAATGCACAGTTGTGTTCGACATACATGTATTTATTTTACTAATTAACTTATGTCCGGTTTCTGAAGGTCCAGATATCTATTGCATAAAGTTATGAAGCCTATAATTACTATGGTTACAATTGTATTAACAATCGTTGTCATAGGAAATATTTGAAGAATAATGTTATCCATACTTTCAGAAACTGGCCATAATACATACTAATAATATACCAATAATAGAATAATTAATTTTACTAATACACACTACAAAAACACATTCATACCACACCAATCGTAGGTGTTTGAGAAATAAGTTTTTTTTTGCAGTCACAATGAATAAAAATAAGGAACAAAGTAACGCAACTGAAATCTCGTTCATATTAAAAGAGTTGAACATATCATATTTAAAGATTGTAAAGCAGAAGAATGATAAATTCATATTTGTAAAACGTTGTGAAAATTTTGTAATCCAGTAACGCAAACATGGTTAAAACGTTGGGCTCATATAAGTGTGATGATTGAGATTTTTGCCTGGTGATCTCCAAGAACTAATATCAGGTTGCAACACTATTTTCTTATTAAAGTTAAAAAGGTAAAGATTTTAGTTGAAACAAACCTAACGCTGGAGAGTCGTCTTTGCAATACCAGGCTCCAGGAGTGGAGTTCGTGAGCGCCACCAGTTCTACCAGCTAAACTGGAAAAGCTCTGCTGGTGTTGTACGGGGTTGTTAGGCACGTTTTATTAAACAAGAAAAAACAATCTTAATTTAAGGTTCAATCTATTGGCTTCTAGTTTTTTTAAACTTTAAGACAGCAACAATCTTACAGCGAAATTTAAAAGCAAAGGAATGACCACAAAAAAACAATGATTGTACCATATGATGATTGTACTGAGACCAATTCTGTGGTTAACTCGGTACTGAATTCCTAATATAGTCAAATCTGGTCTTATCATGCGGGTCCAAAGGTCACCGATCACATCAATCAAATCGAAAATTCCAGAGCTCATCAAAATGTTATGAGATTATGTAGGTATCAATATACCGGGAGAAAAGAAACATAGTTGTATTATTTTAACTTTCGTGAAGATAGCCACATAGAATATTATTATTTTTGCAAAAATTATGTACATAATAGTACAGGGGTGGCGGACATTTATTAGGTTTGTTCTAGCAGCGATTTAAACCGAAACCAAACCAAATCTAAGCCATCCGGAGTTTGCGCATAGCGACTTAAGTGTCGCTTATATTGCAATGCGCAAACTCCGGATGGCTTGGTTTTGGTTTGAAATCACTGCTAGAACAAACCTATTATTAACGTGCCATTTTTTCTAAAGAAATGTTTAATAAGGCCATAGACGTGCCCGTCAAATTCGTAATATAATAATTCATAGTAAACTTTGTGATCGGTGATGTGCGCAAAATTTTGTGTCGCGTGCCATCAATGGCACGCGTGCCATTGGTTCGCCATCCCTGTAAATAGTATATCTACTAAATCTATTTATTAAAAACGACAATAAGAAATAGTGTAATTTATTTTAGCAATAAAATTACCTAACCTAAATATACAATGGAATTTAATCCGTTTAACTATTTCAAGAAATAAAAAGAAAAAAATGACAATTTGCCAACCAGTAAGTAGAAAACAGTAGCAAAAGCACTGGTAATCAATTTAAGGATTGTACAGAAAATTATGTATAAATAAAAAGTCCAATATAATATCGAAGAATACTAAAAATTGTAAACAAAGAAAACCGTTTATAATTATAGACTAAAAACTGTCATCTTCACTTAGAAATTCTGAAAAGTCCTCATCATCTGAGTCGTCCTCGAATGGAGCAATGATCATCGGCGCTACTTCGGCATCCAATACTTGTTCTCGATCCCACCAATCCCTTATTAATTTTTCTGTATGTTCCACTGATTTCTTCCAGTACTCCTGCGTAATACGATCCAACGAATCTTGCCAAACTATCTCTACTTGCGAGGATTTAAGACCATCACCTATATGTTTTTCATAAAAAGATTTTGCCCCAGCCCATATTAATTCTATCGCATTCTATCGCATTAAACTGCCAATGATATGGCGGCAGTCGTAGAACCTCATGGCCATATTCGCGCAATATTTCATCTACAGCATATATTTTGGGTGATTTGAGAGACTTTGATAAGAGTTCGGATTTTAACATATTTGGTAAAGGATTTTGGTTGTGTTTTTCAAGCCACTCATAAATATTACTTTTTCGCCAAGATGAACTAGGTTGTATATTTTATATTCTTGAATGATATGATGCATTGTCTAATACAATTAAAGACGGCTCATCTAAATTTGGTATTAATTGAGCTTTTAGCCATTTTTCAAACATTTCGCAATTCATATTGTCATGATAGTCAGAACTTTTTGATGTGGAAGAAAAAATTAAGCTTGCACCTGGAACATATCCTGTTACAGAACCGGCATGTAAAATAATGAACCGCTTTCCCGGGCCACATCCTTTTTTTTGCTTTTCACGCTTTTCACAGAATCATCTTGCCAAGATTTAGAACCACTTCCATTTGAAAATATCCATGTTTCGTCTAAAAATACTACTTTTCTAAATTTTAATTTGTAATTTTCCGTATATTTTCTTAAAAACGGAACACGCTGACTCACTATCTGTGGCTGCTCACATAAAAATCTCCGGTTACAGTCTTTCTTATTAATTTTGATAACGATTCAAGTCCGATTTCCAAAACACCTCGAATTTTTAAATTTTCTTTTAAAACTGGAAGAGTTACATTGGTTTTTGATCTGTATAAATCATAAATCACATTCCGAACTCCCATTTTAATACTTTCGCGCAAATCTTCAGTATTTGGCGGTTCTGGTAAACTTCACGACCCTCGGAATTTCGCAATTTTATTTTTTTCACTAGAAAGGGGGTGTCCTATAGAGTAGTTTAAGAGAAAAAAAATTTGCGGATCCCCCATATTTGAGCCGAAAAAAAGCCCCCAACGTTCGAGTTTTGAGGTTAATGCCGTAGAACAGCGAACTTCCTCCACTACTTTACTGCACTTTTCTTTGCTTTGTTGACTTTGTTTGAAAGCTTACCTTAAACAGAACAGCTTAGAACACAAAAATAAATTAAATTTGCTAATATATCAAAATAGTTGCTTCGCGCAAGCCTTTCTTCACGCAAGCCTATGCGAAACAATTTCGGTTAGCTTGGATTAGTTTGGGTTAGCTTTGGTTAGTTTAGGTTAGTTTGGGTTAGCTTTGGTTAGTTTGGGTTAGTTTCGTCTCGTTTAAGCAACTACGCACATGCGTGAAGAAAGGCTTGCACGAAGCGCAAGCCTTTCTTCACGCAAACCTATGTGAAACAATTTCTGTTAGCTTTGGTTAGTTTGGGTTCACGCAAGCCTAGGCCAAACAATTTCGGTTAGCTTGGGTTAGCTTTGTTAATTTGTTCGTTTCTTCTTAATAAAACCGTTTTTAAAAATATTAATTACCTACTTGGATAAGCTTCAAACTCAAGAGAATGGACACAACTTGGCAACACTGTAAGTACTGTTTAATATTAGTAGAGTTTTAGCACTGCAATATTGCGGAAATGGCTTGCTTTTTGACAATTTTAACCTCAAAACTCGAACTTCGAAGGCTTTTTTTCGGCTCAAATATGGGGGATTCGCAATTTTTTTTCTCTTAAACTACCCTATAGGACTCCCCCTTTCTATTGAAAAATAAATTTTTGCGAAATTTCGAGGGTCGTGAAGTTTACCAGACCCGTATTTGGCTTTCTTCGTTTATATTTTTTAGTATTCTTCGGTACTATATTATGTTTTCTTTCATGCACAATTTTCTGCACAGTCCTTAAACTAATTCCCAGCGCTTTTGCTACGGTTTCCTGCATATTGGTTGGCGAATTTTCACTTTTTCTTTCATTCTTGAAATAGTTTAACAAATTAAGCACCATTTTTTTTGCTTGGGGATGCAAAAAAACCAGAAAATTGCTTTTTATCGTTCATATTGTCACTTTAAATAAACTGTCAAAGTCACAAAACTGACATCTTTAAATCACGACGAAGGTGGCAGGTACAAACTTTTGTGAATCGCTGAAAATTAAATACATATCCTTTTCTTTTATGTCAAAATTGAATAAGTCTGCCATACTTGACTTACGGATTTTATTTGGATAGTATGATTAAACGCAATAAAGAAAAGAAAAATTGAAAGTATGTCTTTGTTAAATCGTAAGACCCGCACGTTAACACCGGATCTGACTATACCTAAAAACTCTAGCACTACTATCCGAAGTGATCACTTTGGTTTCCTTAAGATTAATACCTATAGGTTAATCGAAATGCATGTGCTAGTAGCTGCACCAATTATAAATGCAATAGGTAATAATAATATTATCAATTAATCGCAAAGCCACAATAATTACATCAATCGGCCGGAAAATAAATGAATTAAAAAAATTAATGAAAGCTACCTTAGAGCTGGGCCAAAAATGCTAGATTTATAGTAAAATAGTTCTAACAATTATATCAATCCCCCGAAAAACAAAAGATTTAATAAAATTATGAAAGCTATTTTAAATCTCGATCAACAATGCTAATAAAAATAAAATAATCGGAACGATACCCCGTTAGATACGAAAGTCTGTTGCTGGAAATGCTGCAAGTTCAGCAGTTGAGGTGAAAGTCACATGCTCGAGAGTGAGAGTCCTTCGCCCAAAAAGGTGAACGTGAGCCAAAGGAAGTGGAACCCGGTAGTGAATCCCGGCCGTGAAACCTTGTAATAACTTCTGGCCCCGGTCGTAAAATCATGTAATAACCCAATACTAATTAGACCAAGCCCCTTACTTCAATGAAGAAATTATAGCCCCCCCTTGCCTATATATTTTTAAATAAAACAAATCACCCAAAAATTATTAAATGATTTTCTGTAACCATCAGCAAATAAAAGATAAAAGCAATTAAACCACTAAATTAGATAAAAAACTTTAGCAATATTTACCTCACTTGAGTTGGAGGGTTGCCTGGAGGATCAACTGCCTCGGTTTTATAAGATGAGCTCGGAAAGCCTCTAGAAATAATGGAAAATAACCTTTGGCGTCATGGCGACCATGTGCCGGCAAGCAGTAAAAAAAATTCAGGAAAAAATCTTACCTTGTACAGTATGAATATCCCAATAACTTGGTTGTGTCAAGCACTAATTAGGGACTCAATCACAGATCCCCTAGAAGGGTAGTATTAAACACAATACAAAAAGGTTGAGTCACCTAGGACTGCACAACAGCAAAACGCTTCTTCTATTCCCGGTAGGTATTTCTAGAAGAACGAGACATCGGTTTCAGTCAATTTGCCTTTGCCACGGCCACGGAATCAGAAGGAGAAAAAAATGGGGTCGGGAAGTGCCGAAATAGTCGATACGAGGAATACTTCTAAGATAATAAACGACTTAGTTCTTGTTTATTATTGTTGTAAAACGACTGCAGAAGCCACAATCAATCAGCCAAAATTAAATTTTTCAATAAATAATAGGAAATATTCCTAAACGAAATAATAAACCTTTAAAAACCCAAATCGACATCAACAATTATTATGGGAAAATAGCCCATACTAATATTCAGGGCTACCAGTCGAATATTACAAAAGTTACAACATGCCACGTGAAAAGATAAATATGAAGTAGAAATTCCAAATATGAAAGTCCCCAACTGTCAGTAAGAAGATGGAACTACAATATAACCTCTAAATCCACGAAAGCATAAGAAAGAAAAACAAACATTAACGATTGAATGAAACTTAAAGAAAAATATGGGAAAAGCACGGAAAAATATGTGAGGGATAGGCCCTAAATCTCTACACCACTGTGAGAAGAAACAACAATGAGTAATCTATGCAGAGATCAACAAGTCTTAGAAGAAAATAAGCAACAGGTACTAGTTTTTTACTATTGAATAGAAAGAGGAATGTAATAACTAACAATTATTTTCCAATTTACAGGTAAAGAAGAAAGCAGCTGCGTTATCTTAAAGAAAATCAGTGGCTACAAAAAGTCAAAGCCATATCAGCCTGAGATTAGAAGTGAAATATTCTAACCGAAAGTAGCATATAAATTTGATCGATTTAACGAGATAGATTATTAACTCAGTTCTTACAAAACATAAAATAGGTAACGAATTCATATCAAACGCGGTACGAATTTAGAAAAAGATTGCCTCCGTTTAACCTCACCAGTCAACACTTCGCAATAATAATTTATCAAATATAATTCGATATTTTATATGTTTGCTAATTAGTTGGGTAAAGCTTCTGACTATTGGCTTTTAAACACATTTTTAGGGCGAAACACGAAAAAATAAATATATATCGAGAAAGAAATAAAAGCAAGAAAATTACTGTTTCCCATTTCTAACTCGCAACGACTTCCTTAAAGGCATCGATAAAATAAAAAAGGCGTCGCGTCAAAGATGAAATATTAAATTTCATTCTCCTGGGAAATTCTTAACCGGGATCGGATCGTACAATTTCGAAGAAAAATCCGCGTTTGATGTTTTAAGAAACGAGAGAGAATTAGAAAATCCTGAAAGAAGTAATGTTGAAAGAAATATAATGGCAATCAGGTTTTTAGGGGTGGCGAGAAGTAACGTTATTAGGTTTATTTCACGACATCAAATATCGATTTAAATTTAATTCGTTGCTCTTTAATGACAAGAAAAGTGTTGCAGTGAGTGCGTTTTTGGGGGACTGTTGGTTGAAGGCTTTAGTGTGAAGGGATAGTATTTCTCATAGCATCTGGCGACAGAAGGTTTCCTGGGGAACTTAGAAGCATGAGATCTTTTATAGGTTTGTATATGCGAACGACGAACTTGCTCTGATGAAGGACAAGTCCATAAGATCCATCTAAGATCATATTCAAGTAGAATGTGGTGCACGAAGACAGGGTTTTCTATAAATTCGCTCAAAATACAGTTAGATAGAATTTAATTGGGTTAACATGCCTAATGATGTATCAAGAATAACTGTTATGGATGCAACAGGAGGTCAAATACCTGAGGGTGTCACTAAAGGCAGTAGTAGTACCGCGCTTGTCCTGCATATAAAGGGTTATAAAAGTAGTAACACAACAGATCGGGTATTATTGTCACCAAGCGTTTGGGTCTAATAGATGAGAACTGCATGAAATAGTACCAGAAAAGTGGTGTGAAATTCCGACCCTGTCAATTAGAACATTTCCCTAACGGTCCCCTAAGACTTTTCAGATTAAAATCTTAATTGGGAAATTTGGAGTGGGAGGTTAACCGGCCATCTGTCATCTCTACGTGCTTGTCAGTTTAGTTTAGTCCGAGATTTGTTTAGTAGAGTCGTCGACAACAAAATTTTTGCATGAACGCCAGTTTTCTTTGGTTTGTTTGTGTGTTAATTATTATTTAAGTGACTTCTTTAGCGAGGGTAAAGTCGGAAAAATGAAACGCTTTTCAAAGGGAAACGCCCCTTTAATTAAGCATGTTCCAGTATAGCTAGACGGCTGAAATTTTCAGGACATGTAGCAGGAGTAAAATGAATCTTGAACGAAACCTGGACCCCGATTACGGCAAAAAAAACGACTAATCGGTATTCTACTATCGATTAGCATTCCTAGCAATATGTATATTTGATTGTTTAAAAATTGTTAATATTCTCCATAAATTGGTAAATTTGTAACGATTAATCGGTATGCTGTTATCGCATAACGTTCTTAGCAAAATGTCCATTTAATTGTTTCTAAATGTTAAATTGATAGTGCACTGAAATGTTCAATATCTAAATGTTCTAATTATTATTAAAATAAAATGTGCTCTTTGGAAAATTGGTCTTTTATTGATGTTATTAGATTTACAGAAATAGGTAACATACTCGAAAATTCATTGTAAAATTTAAAGCGTATCCAAACTCTAAAAAACCCTGGGATGAACACATTGTAGGTAAAAGGTTCTGGATAATTAAAGTAAATAAACAACGATCACGCCAATATTCGGATTTTCGCATATAAACACATGGCCTGGGTATGGGTAGTTTCAGTATAAGTATTAGAAAACGTGTTTTATATATAATTTTGACCAAAAAAACAACCTCTTTTTCCCATATAAATTTCAAAATAATTAAATCATTAGGTCCACATAATTTAGCATAATATACAGTAACTTAAAAAGTATCCGTACAAGTCACTATGTGTTTTCCGGATAAAGTCTCCACCTTTATACCATATTATGGTGTATGAAATCGTTTTTGGACATCATAAACGGTAAACCCTATGGAGGTTTTGGGCTTATAATTATTTCATATTGTGACATTCCAAATAACTGAAGCAAAATAAGATTTAAAAAAATTATGTGCCTCACTTTATAAGCACACAACTGAAGTGAAACTTCTGAGAGATATGAGGAATTTAGTTTTTATTTTTTAAGCTGTTTCTTTCTCAACTTTTGCCCCTGACATCGACACTTTTTTTTTAATTTTTTGTCGCTTTTTTAATTTCATCGAGAGCCACGATTTTCTAACTTTTTTTTATTATTTCGTTTTATAATACTTTTATTCACTTTCCGAACAATTTTTTCCATCTTTTTTTATTATTTGGTTTCATAATAAGTTTATTAACTTTCCAAGCATTCTTTTACGCTTTTTCAATGTTTTCGGATTTTTTCAAATTTTACATTTTTATTAAATAAAACAGTTTTTTTTTCTCCCCATTTTGGCTATCTCCGACCTCGCAGTTAAACTCTTTCGCCTTTTTTTCGCCGAAAATCTCGTTTCTCTAACTTTTTTTTATAATTTTTTGTCTTATTTCGTTTTATAATAGATACTTTAATAATTAAATTTCCAAACAACTTTTTAAGTTTTTTTATCAATTTTTTACTATTTTTTGGAAAATATTTGGGTATACGGGGAGGTGGGGGTGGGGGTATAATTCCCCCCTGCCCCCCCCCCCACTGGGGTCTTCGCTTGTCAGTTTTTCGATCCGAGGCTCCATTGTAGAGATATCGGTAAACAACGTTTTTTTTCCCGAAGTCCTTCCTTGAACTAGAACCTCGGTCCCACCATAGGGCAGTTTTACCTAGAGTTTCCTTGGCTCGACGTCTGCTTTGCCACTGACAACCCGTCAGACTGCTGCGAAGAGATCATGCAAGTAATCTCCTCAGGAATGGAAGCATACATCCCAAATTCCATCAAGCTACCATCAAAAGGAAAGCCCTGGTTCGACAAAAGATGCGAAAGAGCTGTAGGAAGGAAACAGCAAGCCTATAAGTACTGGCAGCAAAATCAGACCGCTGAAAATCGCAATTATTTTATCGAAGCGAGAAACGAGTGCAAGCGTGTGATCGACGAAACTAAGGACAAACACAATCAAAGGATCAGGAATAAACTTTTGCAATGCCCCAGTGGCTCCAGGAATTTCTGGTCGGTAGCAAAGGCAGTAAGTAACAACTTTACAAAAACGTCTCTCCCACCTTTGACGGACGAACGTGGCATCACGGCGACTACAGCCAAAGAAAAAGCAAACATGCTCGCCAAAATGTTTTCATCGCACTTTACCTTAGACGTGCCCCAAAGCAAGACTCTCCCCACTATACCGAACATCAACACCACCATGGCAGAAGTCAAGTTTTCTCATCGTGATACTCGCAAAATCCTTAAAGAACTAGATACGCAAAAGGCATCAGGACCGGACGGAATACCTGCCATCGTGCTAAAGAACTGCGCCAACGAACTAACACCTGTTTTTTCCAGGCTTTTTTCTCTTTCTTACAGAAAAGGGATTTACCCATCCTCTTGGAAAGTCGCTCGAGTGCAACCTGTTCCAAAAAAAGGCAAGAAAACCACGCCCTCAAACTATCGCCCAATTGCCTTGCTTCCAATAATCTCCAAAGTCATGGAACGTGTAGTCAACCAGCAACTACTCAAGTACCTCGAGAGCAACAGAATAATCAGCGATAATCAATACGGCTTTCGCAAAGAGAGATCGACAGGAGATATATTGGCCTATGTCACTCATATATGGAGTAGGGCAATTGAAAACTACGGAGAGTCTCGAGCGATTGCGTTGGATATTTCAAAGGCATTCGACAGAGTTTGGCATGACGGACTGCTCAACAAACTGCCGTCCTTGGGATTACCCGCCTCTCTCTGCAGCTGGCTGGCCAGTTTCCTTAAGATCCGATCCCTACATGTTGCAGTCGATGGACACATCTCGGACACATTCACCATCAACGCGGGCGTGCCTCAGGGCGCAATACTTTCACCAACTCTGTTCCTCATCTATATTAATGACCTGCTGATCGAAATGAATAATCCTGTTTACAGTTTTGCAGATGACAGTACCCTTGTCTCCCACTTTAGATCAGAAAATCCCTTACCAGCGACTGAGACTCATCACCGCAGACAGGAGCAGATTACAGCAATTAATCAAGACCTGGAGAAAGTTCAAACCTGGGGCGACCGAAATTTGGTCCAGTTCAATGCAGCAAAGACCCAAGCAGCAACGTTTACTAAGAGGGCCAATACAGCGGGCCCTGACATCATTATGGCAGGATCGACCCTTCCTTCATCCTCGTCAATCGGGCTGCTGGGTGTCTCGGTCAACAGCAATATGCCATGGCATGACCATGTTGCTAACATCGCAAAATCCGCCTCCCAGAAGCTTGATGCGCTATTTCGCAACAAAAAACTCTATACACCGCAGCAGTTGCTCTTGCTGTACAAAGCGCAAATAAGACCGTGCTTAGAATATTGCTCACATATCTGGGGTGCCGCACCAAAGCATACCCTAAAGCTGCTGGATTCCATTCAGAAGAGGGCTGTGCGTCTCGTCGGCGATCCGGAGTTGACCCGGAATCTGGATAGTCTGGAACATCGCAGACATGTGGCCGAGATGTCTCTGTTTTACAGATACTTTCACGGCAGATGTTCCCAGGATTTGGCCCACATAATCCCGCCCCTGGCAACTCCTGTCAGGCAGTCCCGACAGACGGCAGGAGCGCACCAGTTCGTCGTACAACTAGAAACACCTAGAACATCGCTTTACCAGAACTCCTTTGTCTGGCGCACTGCATCACTGTGGAACTCACTTCCAGGACATCTGTTTCCCACTAATTACAACCTACAAATATTCAAGAACCGTGTCAATCAACATCTTCGCACACACCGCTCGTCGAGCGCCATAGGTTCTACCTTTAGTGTGTGTGCCACTGCCATAAAAAAAAAAAAATATGTTCAAAGGTAGCCCCCCATGAAGGGCAACAACCATTGAAATTTCGACCCCGTAGTTCTTCCCGTTTTCCCAAAATTAATTATTTTAGTTTTTTCTTTCTTCACCCTCTCCTGGCCGAACGAGGGGGTACGGAGTAAAATTTTCTATTCTTATTTTATCCCGGCTACATGTTCTGAAAATTTTAGCCTTCTAGATATACTGGAACATGCTTGATTAAAGAGGCATTTCTCTATGATTTCCGTTTCACTTTGATAAGCCTTATATTTGTTCTGACGACCGTGGCTTAAAAAAAAGTCGTGAGTAGCACAGTACCCTTATTTTATTAATTTGAGCCGATTGCAATACGTTATAATAAATTTTATTAGATTTGGTTAGTCGTCTAATCAACTTTTGGTTAGTTTCACTTAGTCTTAACTTATTTTACTAATTTGAGCGGGTTCCGATAGGTTATAATCAATTTTAAATGGATTGGTTAGTTTGGGTTATTCGCCCAACCAACTTTTGATTAGTTTCACTTATTCTCAACTTATTTTAGTCATTTGAAGAGTTTCCGATACGTTATGTTCAATTTTAATTGATGGTTAGTTTGAGTTAGTCGTCGATTCAACTTTCTGTTAGTTTCACTTATTCTCAACTTATTTTAGTCATTTGAAGCGATTCCGATACGTTATAATCAATTTTAATAGATTTGGTTAGTTTGGGTTAGCCGTCCAATCAACTTTCGGTTAGTTTCACTATGTCTCAACTTATTTTAGTCATTTGAAACGGTTCCGATAGGTTATAATCAATTTTAATAGATTTGGATAGTTTGGGTTAGTCGTCCAACCAA
The DNA here is from genome assembly GCA_016904865.1 of Pissodes strobi. Classification (NCBI taxonomy): domain Eukaryota; kingdom Metazoa; phylum Arthropoda; class Insecta; order Coleoptera; family Curculionidae; genus Pissodes; species Pissodes strobi. The sequence goes on along the minus strand of MU181938.1, from coordinate 958,367 downwards.
CGATACGAAAATTTTGCAACGGGAGACGAAAACATAAACCATGTCGTGATGCGACCTTGAAAAATCACTCTCATGAAACCAAAAAAGTATTCACTTTAAAAAGGTTAGAACGCGACAAATCAGTAAACTATGTTAAACCGCTAAATCCTAAAAGATAACTACTATTCATAATACGTTTCTAAAAAAGTAAATAATAAACATGTAATTAATTACATATTTTATCGGTGTATAGAATTTCTTTTCCCTTCATTACATTTCTCTTAGTGTATTAAACCGGTCATCTCTCACATATGACAAATTGAACTTAGCTCTCCAACCTCAAAGGTGCCGACGGCTTTTGTCGCTTCTCTGCGGTTGTTATTCTCGGGTCTCGACAAGAGGGTGGAAGATGGTCAGAACTTGGAGTGGGCGATCCAAGATTGATGAATAAATTCAGAGCTAGTAGTCAGCTGTTGATCCCTCAGCTTTACTAATGATATTACTACTTTAGTGAAGCTCAAGAAGTGAAATTTCTTATAGCTGTTACATTTCCGAGTATCTAAGCATATTGGCAGAAACATCTTTGGGATGGTGGTTTATAATATTTTAATACCAATGAATATTTAAGTAAACACAACAATTTTGATTGATTTTGTAAGAATTAACTTACCATCAACAGAAATAAAAACCGGAAAATTTGGAAATAATGTTCCAGGAAATATTCTTAAATGTATCAATATTCAAAAATATAAGGAAATTTCTTTCGTTATATGCTAATTTCAAAACTATCATAAAATCTATATTAAATAATGATGATAGTAATTAAAACATAGAATTAGGTCTGGAACTAGATAATTCTAGAGATATGCTAGTTATTTATAGACTAAATATCTTAAAGTTTATAAAGAACTGAAACTGCAATAATGAATGTCATATTTATAACTAACCAAACGACAACGATAACGTTGCTGACCATTGTCATCTCACTGGTCTTGCATATTAAATATTCAATATGCGAATTTTTATTCCTATATCACACAATTTGAGGAACTGTGGTTCCCATTTCTTTATTAAAAATATATGTCAAAATAATGAACAATTATCAGTAATAGCTTAAAATAAAGAAAAATATATCTCATTTGGAAAACATACCGAAGTCGGCTCATATTTCGATAAAAAATTAGGTAAATTGAAAATTATATATAATCTCATCTTATATGTATAGATTCATTCCAATTCTTACCATACTCTTTAGCAAATGTATCTGAAACACTAGTGATCGGTGAATATTCTGATATAGATTTAAAATTGGATATATTTCTGCTTGCAGATGTTTTTGAAAACTTTAGAAAAACATGTATTATTACTTATAAATTAGATCCTGCTCATTATTACACTTTTCCAGGTTTAAATTTTGTTGCATGCTTACGTTATTCTGGGGTTGAGTTAGAATTGTTCACCGATCCTAATATTTTAATGATAATGCACGTGGAGTAGTCAGTACTTGTATATGTAGAAAATCTATACTAACTAATAAATTTATTTTACATTACATATTATGTACTTTGATGCAACCAATCTTTATGGATAAGCAATGTCTCAATATCTTCCAACCAACAATTTCATCTGCTTAATGAACAAGATTGCCAGGAAGAGATTTTCCAACCTTCGTTTTGCAGACGATACAACCTCATTCAAAGACTTGAAGTCATGAGTTTAGACTTTGGTCTAAAAATAAACATTAATAAGACCATAATTATGATTGTTGACCGCGACAATGAACATCAGAATCAACCGGTAAGAATACACCGCTTCGAAGTGGTGGATAAATAATTCATCTATCTAGGAGCGATACTGCATAAATCCGGCTCATGCGAGCATGAAATTAGACGAGGCCATCGAAATTGCTCGGTCCACCATGACCCAATTATCAAAATTATGTAAAGATCGCAATATGACGAGAGCCACAAAAATCAAAGTGGTTAATACGATGATTTTTCCGATTTTTTCTTACGCTTCGGAAACATGGACAGTTCGCGCAGCCGATCGACGACGAATTGATACTTTTGAGATGTGGGTTCGGCGGAGAATGCTACGGATCCCATGGACGGCCAGAAGGACAAACATTTCTGTCTTGAACGAAGTCATGTCAATCCAGAGGCTTCCGTCTTTGACGTATGAGCGAATCCTTAAGTTTTTCGGACATGTCGCACGCTACCATACCATGGAAAAACTAATGGTACAGGGACGACCTGAAGGGAAGAGGAAGCGCGGGCGATCACCGACCCGTTGGACTGAAGTGGTGGAAAAGCTCATTGATTCGAGTTTTGCGTCCGTAGTACGGCGAGCAAATGACCGGAACCGCTGGAGAAGGACCGTCCGGCAGGTCCTAAGTTAGATAGCCCCGGGTGACAGCAATACCTCCTACAACAAGGCGAGACGGCTTACGCGTGACGTCATCAAAAGTGGTCTTAACTTATTTACAGGCGTATATTGAAATAGTGCAATTTCTTTTAAAATTTTACAGTTAAGTAGACATTTTAGATGCAAAAATCTCGAAAAAATATAACAAAAACTTGTGTCTTGTAAATTTATCTTTTTATATATGTAGTTTGAAACGTAATTGGCCTAATACAATACCTCCTACAAGCTGATATTACTTTAAGCACGGCTATCATGACTGATAATGTGTATTACTCAATTTTTTTTTAAATCAAATATGAAATTGCAGTTTACTTACCCTTTTCTGCATACCTACATAAATAATATTTAAGAGCTTCCGGCTAAAACAAGGCTGCAAGTCATGAACAGCCTTTAGACGTGCCTCATTCGATTTTTGTTAAAGGAAAACGAAATTTCAAAGCAAAAACCTTTGAATATACAGTTTATCAAAATAGAATCTACCTATTTTGATAAACTGAAACTAGATACCACGGTAAAATATCACTATAGGTATAAAAGTGTCATAATAGGTAATAGCTTGGGTAATAGTAATGTCAAATTTGGTAGTGCGTTTTCTCCTGGGTTTTCTCCATCCAAAGAACCTTGCAATCTTCAAATATTTATGATAAAACATGAAAGATTTATACAGGTTTCAAATTATTACTTTTTTATGTTAGATTTGGTATATTATTCGGTATATTATTGGGGTCTAATATTTATTTATTAAAAGTCTCGAGTTTCCTTTTTTCCTTTTACCCAAAATATTATGATTATGTTTAGAACAATAATTATTATTAAGAAAAAAGTGTATTTGAAATGCTGCAAAGAAAAATTTTTGAAACATCAATTTTTAGTTGATTTTTACAATTTTCAAAATGAGTCAAAAGGCTGTTTTGATTTAGATAGTTTAACAATAGCTCACAAAGAAAAGACTTTTTATTGTAAATATCTAAAAATGTGTCTTCGAACTCATTAATCAGTTTTTTAAATATAATATAGGCTGTTGAAACTACGTTCACGAGGATTAAAGAGCCCCACGACTTAAGGAATTTTTGAAATTGTAAGAATCTTCTACAACACAAGGTTCATTTCAAGTTAAATTTTCTTTACTAAAATTCACAACTAATTTTTTTTTAAACAATATGACATAATTACACTAAATAGTACTTACTCCAAAATTAGCTAACATGAACAAATTTTATAAACTGGCTGACCACATTGAACAAGCAAAAAATAAACTGTTATTACACGAACGCAACAGGTCAACTCCAAACATTTTGGAAAGCTAAAAACATGAACTTTAGATCTTTTCGGCGAGTTTCCACCGCACAGCATTGTTCACATAAATTTACACACACGAAAGTGTAAAGAAATTAACAGAAAAACAATCAAAATCGAACAGAACAATAATTAAGAAGCCGGTCGAAAGTATGCCATTACGCCAACTGACAGAAGGCACTGAGGCAGTGTTGCCAGATTTAGAGTTAGTTTCATACATTATTTAGGATGTAAACTATTAACGTATATTTAGTTGGACTTTAATTTTTACAGCATTTGTTGAATGGCATTTGAAATTATGTTTTTAAATGGAACTAAATATTTATACAAAATAATTAGGTTATTGGTTAGCAACGTTTATTTTCTTAAAGGTTTTGATTCCGTTATTGCTTCACTTTTCGGTTTTTATATATTTACTTTTCGGATTTTAAATATTTATTTATATTTAATATAACTATACTATAATATACCAAAGCAAACTTTTACATTAAGTATCTAATATATTGTTAATTGTAATCTTGGAATCCAAGACGAATATTTTACGTTTCTTTGAAAAATAATTTGTGGCAAATAGCAAGTAGCTCAAATTATGATAAAGCGCCCAATCTGGCAGCACCGGATACATGACGTCGAGATGGGAATTGTCATTCCAGTCGCCCAGCGTGGCAATCAACGTTAAATACGGAAGTAGGCGCGATAAAACAAACAATACTTTTACTGGGCACCTCTTGGCTCCTCTTAATGCTTTTCTTATGGCAAAAAAGTATGGACCACTTTTCATGACGTCACTGCTAATTTCAATATCAGCTAGTTGGCCTAGTTGTAGGAGGTATTGGTGACAGCCATATAAATCACTATACATCGAGAGCGATGTTAGGACCGAGAAGAAGAACAATGAACAATGAAATTGAAAATTTAAACATAATGAATATTTCTGACACTTCAGAAACATTGTATGTGTTTGAATCAACATAACAAATTGTCTTTCTGCCCTGAAAATTATAAACCTCCTAATTCAAAATGGTCAAAGTTAAAACCAAATTTAAATAGTAAGGAAAAATATGTTGTTCATTATTCTTTATTACAACAGGGCATTGAAAATAGAATAGAGATAGTTAAATTCTATAGAATGCTTAAGTTTAATCACTATGGCTGAAACAAAAAATTAAGAAAAACAAATTCGAAAAAATCATATAAATTAGCGAATAAAAGTATTTATGGAAAAACATTAAAAATATCGACAGAAGAACTGATATTAGATAGGTTACTGAATGGGCAAAATATAATAGAAAATATGGTGCGGAAAACCTTATTGCAAAACTTTATTTTAAGGATTTAACTACATTTTCTGAAAATTTAATTGCTGTCCAAGTCCAAAAAAATTAGTTGAATATAATAAACCTATTTATATGAGATTTTCCATTTTGGATATATCAAAAACTCTAATGCATGATTTTCCTTTATAGTTTGGTAAAACCCTCATTTGGTGAAAAAGTTAAATTACTGTGTACTGATACAGACTCCTTCATTTTGGAAATTGAAACCGAATATGTCTATGATGACATAAAATGTAATATAGATAAATTTGACACTTCATATTTTCATATTAACAATAGTCATAATGTACGAAATTCCTGGATTTATTCGGTCGTGACGTGAAGGGCATGCGTCTTGATGATGATTTAATTCAGAGATGCTATATAAGGCTTTTCTGTAAAAGCGGTGCGCTAGAATCTTGATGCTGATGCAGCTTGAAAAGTCTAGTTTTTCTTTTAGCGAATTTTATCTCACATAAACTATGGTCACGACTAGTTATCCGTGACGCCACGCCTTGGATGGCGTGCAGTTTATATAGCTCTGATTAGGGATCGGTCTACGTCAGGTGAGAATAGATAATAAAGAATGCCCTTCGGTAAGACAATAAGAGCATCTATTGGTCAAATAATTAGGGAACTTGCACAAACAAATAAAAACCGAAATAAATGCTAAAAACCATAAGTGGACATCCTATAAAAAAGTTTAGTAAAAAAGAATCTATTAATTAAATTCATTGTGGCCAAAATCTTGAAATGAAAATGTCAAGAAATTCGAATTATTCCAGGCGCTCGGAAACGCGCGTTCACTGATCGTGACGTAGAAGAGCATAAACAGTTGCATTTTAAGATCCTTCACAGGCGTAGCCGACTATATAAAAATCGGCCTATCCTATTGGTCGATCCGCATGGCCCTCCGCTCGCTTCGCTCGCTACGGGGGCTCAAGAAAAGGAAACTAACCAGGTGCTAACCCAATCTAACCCAAGACATACCCAAAATCAAGAAAAAAAGCTGTTTAGAAACATAATCTTTAAAAAAAAATAAAAAAGCAACGGGATTCGAACCCGTGTTTTCTAGGTGAGACCCAACGATCTAAACCTCTGCACCACGAGAGCTCTTGCGAGAAATTGATTGCATCACGAAGACATATTGTAATACGAGATGGATCGACCAATAGGAGAGGCCGATTTTGATATAGTTGGCTACGCCTGTAAAGGATCATTAAACGCTAATCAGTTTGTCGGCACGCCGCGCCGGCGCCGCACAGTGCTTTGAGTGAATGGGATAAATGGACAAAAATCATTACTCTTGTTGTACTCAACGGATTTAAATTAAATAATAACCGTTGGGTAGCTAAAACAGTAAGCTATATCTGACACACAAAAAATCTGAGTTTCGGTGTTTATAAAAAATGTATGCTGGCTTGTACGCTATGAAACTTTTCATATTTCTGGATTCAGTATAACAGAAAACGGCAAAAAAAGTCGTAGTTAGGTTTTTCATCGCACAATTTTTTTTTTTATAATAAATTAACATTATATATAAATAATAATAATAATAATAATAATAATAATAATAATAATAATAATAA
>MU181938.1:941614-951753 GCA_016904865.1 Pissodes strobi | reverse complement strand
AATAATAATAATAATAATAATAATAATAATAATAATAATAATAATAATAACCCGTGGCTGAAGCCGGACTGCTATCGGGGGCCGCCCCTAGCGATGGGGACGCTCGTCAGTCTCTAAGACTGAAGGGTGCCAGGGAAATAAAATACCTGGGGTGGACAAAACCGGCACAACCGCCAAGGGGCTAACCCCCCTTTGGTGAGTACAGAGGGTTCCAAAGGAAAGAACCGAAGCCTCGGACGAGCGCCGCCACGGTCGGGAGCGACGCGGGACCAACCAAGTTGACGACACAGGCAACGACAAGGAACTACCAACAGCGGCTCTACCCACTCATGGTTTAGGACAGTCTCAATCTGCTCCTCCCAAGAGACAGGCACAAAGGCTAAGATGGACAAAGCAAAACAACATAGATGTGTTCAAGGCCTTTTTCAGAGCTACTCAGTACGAGAACCAAACAACGGGACATCGGAAAAACTTTTACAAAGAATGGAAGAAAATATACCCAGAATCGGAATCCAGTGAACAAAACATATGTGACAGAAAAAGAGCGATAGAAAAAAAGGGATACTTAACAGAAACTGAAATCGACATGATCAAAGAACAAGTAAGATTAGAAACACAGGGAGAAAGTGCACCAGAAACAGAACAAGCAACACAAAACGAAGATGAACCCCAAACGACCCAAACGACTCATGCAATTGAATTACATATACACATGAACCAAACACATACAGATATAGCCGAAGAAAACATACAGACAAACTCAAATAATACGGACAACCAAAGGTTATTGACGGAAATCGAACAAACATTCAACAAAAATATGCTACTATACAAAGGAAGTAATCCCAGCTACAGGAAACGTCTACCTAAGCTGAAATATAACAGAAACACAAAGAATACAGCTCAAATATATAACAACTACATCAATAAATACATAGACGACGTAAAAAGTGTAGAAAACCTTATAGACATAACATATATCACAGCCATATCAATCACAGATACCTTGGGCATCACCAACAAAAATAAACCAAGTAACAGAAAAGCCAAAATAGATCCAACCGAAAAACCTCCATGGCAAAAACGGTTGGAACACAAAATCAGTCAAATTCGTAGTGACCTTACACAAATGAATAACTCATTGGTAGACCCAAAACAGAAACATGACAAACTCTACAAAAAATTCAACATAAATAACAACACAGGTACAAGAACAGCACAAATAACAGAAGCAATAGATACACTGAAACAAAAACTAATGGCATCAAGTAAGAAACTGAAGAGGTACATCATCTCGCACAAAAGGAAACAAGACAACACAAACTTCACATCAAGCGAAAAGCATTTCTACCAGAATCTAGAACGAGCAAACGAAGAACCAACAAATATAAATGCACCAAAACAAGCAGAAGTCGAACAATACTGGAAGTCATTATGGTCAGAACCAGTGGAACACGAGAATAGTGAGTGGATCAAAACAGAGCAAAAAAGAACAGAGACAGTGGAACCAATGATGCCATATGAAATAACGATAGATGAATTAAGAATCATACTGAAGAAGCTGCCAAACTGGAAGGCGCCAGGACCAGATAAAATCTACAATTATTTCTGGAAACATCTTACTTCACTACATAGAAAAATGGCACAAATAATCCAACATGTAATTACCCATCCAACAGAGGTTCCACCATCCTTAACACATGGCATAACATATCTCAAACCTAAGAACGAAAATACACACGACCCTAAAAACTACAGACCCATCACATGCCTTAACACTATATACAAAATTATCACGAAAACAATAGCAGAAAAGGTAACAAAACATATCACAGAGCAAAAAATCGAACACGAAGAACAGAAAGGGTGTACAAAAGGTGCGAAAGGCTGCAAAGAGCAGCTAATAATAGACAGGGTGATAACGAGACAAGCAGAAGCAAAAGGCAGAAACATAGCTGTTGCCTGGATAGATTACCAAAAAGCTTATGATTCCGTTCCTCATACATGGTTGCTCCACATTTTAGAAATCTATAAAATCGATCAGAACATCATACGCTTCCTTAAACAAACAATGAAAAATTGGGAAACAAAATTAATACTCGCCCTATCCCACACACATCTAGAAACTAATAACATAAAAATAAGAAGAGGAATCTTCCAGGGAGACACATGGAGCCCAAAATGGTTTATCTTAGCTCTTAACCCACTAAGCAGCATTTTAAAATCGATAAATATTGGATACAGCCCAACAAAAGATTACAAAATATCACACCTGTTCTACGTGGACGATCTAAAGTTATATGCTCCGCACCAAAATCAACTATCATCGCTATTGGAAACCACTACTAAGTTCTCTAAGGACATACGAATGAACTTCGGACTAGATAAATGCACATCACTTATAGCAAAAAAAGGTAAAACAACGGAAACTAACAACATAGAGCTTTTAATAAATAACATAACATTCCCTACACTACCCAGCAACGAAACATACAAATACTTAGGAGTAAACGAAACACTTACACATAAAACGAAAGAAATGAAAGAAAACATAGAAAACAAATACAAGAACAGGCTAAGAAGAATCATGCACACACAACTCAACGCAAAAAATAAAATTAAGGCTATAAATACCTGGGCAATACCCATACTAACCTACTCATTCGGAGTCATACAATGGACCTTAACGGACGTACAAGCACTAGACAGACTAACAAGAAAAATCCTAACGGATAATAGAGCCCTACATCCTAACTCGGCTGTTGAAAGATTGTATCTACCTAGGAAACAAGGAGGACGAGGCCTAATCAACATCGAACTAACACATAACATTCAAATACATAGCTTACAAAGATATTTCAACATGAAGGCAACACAGTCACCACTACACGCGTCTATCAAACAAGCAGACAAAAAATACACACCGCTCAGCACACACACACAAATGTAACAAATAGACAAGAAAACGTTCCTCACAAACATCACACAGACATGGAACAGCAAAAACTACATGGCAAATTCAAGAACGATCTGGATAAACAACATCAGCTCTCAACCAAGTGGATCGAACTCGGACACCTGTACAGTGAAACAGAAGGATTCATGTTCTCCATACAGGACCAAGTTGTGCCGACAAAAAATTACCAAAAGTACATCACAAAAACTAACATAGAAAACGATAACTGTAGAGTGTGTAAATCAATGCCCGAAACGATACAACACATAACATCAGGATGTTCTATCCTAGCACAAACAGAATACCTAAACAGGCACAATCTGACAGCCAAAATCCTCCACAAATACTTACTCCACAAACATAACATTAAAACAATAGAAGAGCCGTACTACAAATACACACCAGACCAAGTCAACGAGAACCAGAATTACAAAATATACTGGGACCGAGGAATTATAACCGATAAAACAATTATAAACAATAGACCAGATATAACAGTAATAGATAAAATTAACAAAATCACAATGTTAATAGATATTGCACACTCCCTAGACCACAACATACAGAAGACAATAACAGAGAAAATACGAAAATACACGGACCTAGCTGAAGAAATAAAATCAATGTGGAAAATGGAAGAAGTCCTCATCCTCCCCGTAGTCATCTCAGTCACAGGCCTCATACCACCGGAGTTACCCGCAGGATTCACGAAACATAATCTTCCACATCAACTAATAACAGACATGCAAAAATCAGTGATCCTAGAAACATGTCGGATAGTCAGAAAAATCCTAAAATAAGTCGACAAGGTGTGAGTTTTGCGAAAGCCCTCACTACCTTTTACCACATATGTAAATGTGAGACTAAACAAAGAAAGAAATAATAATAATAAATACATATACGTAAAAATAAATCAATAAATTTTGACATAGATTTAAAATTATACTACTAACTTTAATTAATATAGAACTTCAGAAAGAAGGTACCCAGAAAAAATAAAGATCTTAAAATGGGTAAATAATATAATAAACATTCTTAGAAAAATGAAAGGAAGTTCAAAATTGTAAAATTGCTACTCATTATGTAAATAAATGAAAATTTATACTTAAAAAAATAATCATTAGATCCCTAAGCAAAAAAAACATAACTTTTATTGTTGAAAATAGCATAGAAAAATTATTCGCTTTCCAAAAAGTCAGAACTGTCTAAACTTTGCAAGTCAAGTTCGCCAATATCTGAATGCAAAATATCCGAGTACTGTTGCATACAAAAAAGTCTATATCCAAATATTCTGTGATATCATGTATGTTATCCTGTCGTGATTTGAAAGTTGTAGTCTTTCTGAAAGATGATATAAATGGATCTGAGGTAAGTAGTAGATTATTCATAATGTCCTTATTTGAGCTTTTTCTAGAAGTTTTCCGTGTGTGGTTCAAACGCACTTTTCGGACCTCTTTATGTCTTGCATCCTCGGCTAGTTGCTCTAGGGGCAAATCAAAAAGTTGGATAATCTCAATTCCATGAACTAGAATCTCATGGATACTGCAAGGCATATAGTACCAAGGATATAATTCAATGTAAAGATTTCTCGATTCCCTCAAAATCCGTTGAAAATGCACCAACTTGATTTTTTGTCCTATAGACACAACTCTTAAAATTTTTGAAAATTTTAAAATAAGTTCTTTGTTAATGTCGGTTATCGAGGAATTTGTCAATAATTAATCCCATTTGAACGTTAAAACCCTTCTGAAGTTTTCGTTTTTGATTTTCAACAAGTTTTTTTCTTTCCAGGGTCCTTAACTTGCCAACACTTTATTGGCAATATATAACAAACATTCAAAACAACGGATCCATGAATGAAGGGAAGATAGGCCAAAGTTAAGATTTTCAATTTTTGTCACTTTATCTGTGTTCATCTCCTTGAAAGACGGACCGCAAATAAAGCACGTTTGCGTTGAGTTTATTCCTGATAAATTATTGATACAGCTATCATCAAACATTGTAAAATGAAGAATATATTGCAGATAAATCTGTACCTTTAATGCGAATGTTTAAATGTCGTATTTGTGCACATTGGTACAATACACGCGTTATGAGCTGTATTTTTCTCCATTTTAGTTCAAATCAAAAAATACAAACCAAAAACACTGTCACAGACAAAACAAAAAAATATTACAACCCACTAAACCTAAAAACTTAAAGCATAACCTGCTGTCTCTCTCTGCGAGTCGCAATAGAAGTGGCAGGTAGATGATCGGCCGATCCGCCGCGCCGATCGTTATGCTCTATGACGTCAAATCGTGTTTAAATTGGCGCGGATTTAACGGCAACTTTAAAAATGTATAGAAACAAAACGGGTGATATTTAACACTTCAGATTTGGCACACCTTCTTTTTTAGCGTAATAGAACAGATTATTGAAATAAAAAATAAATGTGCAAGTTCCCCATTACTATACCTGATTACTAAAACACGCATGTTGTTCGGTTGAGTTATGGTTTGAATTGTTTATAGGTCTTAGTCCCTGTATTATAATAAAGTTCGGCTAAGAGTTGCGTTGTGTTTTAATTAATGGTTAGATTTGGTTATATCATGAGATAATTATTTAAGGTTCTTGGTAAACCTTAATTTCCCTCAGCACTATAACTGTTTAACTTTAAAAGTCATTTGACATAGAATTGGACATATCTATCGTAGATTCGACTTTTTAGGAAGGTATCTCACAAGAAATGCATTCCTGTGAACTGCACTTCCCGAGTTGGGTCTGAAGATTAGGATATGGTTAGAGCTCCTACTACGACCCTGTAGACCGCAGTAGGTGAGCGGATCGAACTGATGATTCGCCTGACCATTTATATCAAAAAATCTGCTAACCATTGCAACTTTAAGGTTCATAATTCTCTGCGCTGGCGCTGTTCGCTCGCGTTGTTTATAATTTAACTGGAATATTTCCATAATATTTTTCAAGTTCAACTTCTCTATGTTTGGGTTAGGATGGGGTGATCAATGATAGTAGTTTAAATGTTTCTAGTAGTTTACAATATTTTATTTCAGCAGCTCGCATCTCTTGAATATTGCGGTTATACTATAGAAGAAAACGGCTGGTTCTATGAATATCCTACGTTAGAGGAAGTACAAGCATACTTCTTCCCATTGACGACATTAACTCTGACTTCTGTATTTCTTTTTAAAATCATTACTCTATTCTGAGTCTGGCATTGCCCTATGAATCGCGGCAAGTTTCCAATTTCTTCTAGAGCGTTGCCTAAAAATTTTTTATGCATAAAACTAGAACAATTATTATGGATTCCTATAAGCATTTTAGAAAGTGTTTTATGATGTTCTTCATCGGTCACATTTTTCACACATTATTTAAATACCGAAAAATGTCTGAATATATTTATAGGTCTGTTCAGGTAAAAAATATATTTCATTCTCTTTTCCTCTTTTCTTTTTTCTCCATACACTGGCTTGCTATAACACCATAATTTATTGAACTATTAAATTGAATCTTGATTTTGTTTAATACATTTTCTGTTTATACAATTTTACCTTGCCAATACATTTTTTTTCTTGTACAATAAATAATTTTTTAACATAACTTTGACACATGCTTACTCCTCTTAGAGGAAATCTCTGGCTCCGCCACTGAACGTAGCATACCTACTTTTTCTATAAAACTCGTAGTACTCAAGCACATGATAAATACCACTCATAATAGAAAGGTGAACAATGTACATCTCTTAGAGTACATTCCATTTGCTCGGCAAAACTCGAGCGTTCCGGAAACAAATTCTGCCGCATTCAATTCACCGAATTCTAAATTGGGTGTAATTTATTTTGAAGAGCTGTCGAGTCAGCATAAAATAATTAAAAAAGGGAGGTCGTGTAATTAAAACTGGCGCAGCCAGATTGAATTTTGGATATTGAGATTAAATTTGGTCAGAACCGCTAATGCGTATACATCGATTTAAAAGCTGAGAGAACGAGATACGAGGATACCTTAAAAGGTTAGTGGATGTATTTATTTATGGCAAATGATATTTTTCCTAAATAAGTAACTTCACTTATCATCAATATACACAGTATTTGCCGATCGCTCGTAAAACATTTTTTTTTAATTGATGTGCACACTTTAAATATTCGTTCTAATAGTGCCTTCATCATAGACAGACACCATTGAAAGGTCGGTTTTCAAAGTTCATTTTTCCAGCCGCTGCTGGTAAAAAAATAATTTTCAAATTGATATGCGCACCTTAAATATTCGTTTAAGTAGTCCTTTCATAGGCAGGCACCATTTGAAAGATCATTTTTAAAATTACATTTCTGAGACCCAGGTAAGCAATCTCCAGAACTTGAAGTTTTTCTTCATGCGGAAAACTATCCGGGGATATTATGTGTCTCTGAAACATGGCTCGCAACAGAAGAATCTCATTATTTCAAGATGAACAACTATAAACTTGCTGCAAACTTTTGCAGGCAAAACTCTCGTAGGGGTGGTGTCGCTGTGCTGGTGCGGTGCGACTTAAATAAATACAAAAACTTCAAACTTGAGGGCTTGCAAATAAGTGATAACGTAATGATGATTGACATGTATACAGTGTTTATCATCCTCCCGGAGCAAACTTTGACGTATTTTGTGGATGTTTGGAAAAATTGTTAAAACTTGTTGGGTTAACATGATATGCCTATTTTTATATAAAGTGATTATAATTACGATTTTTTTTGACTGAAATAAATGATATGAAGACCAGTGACAAAATTTTTCATTAGTATGGATTCGATCAGGCTTTTAAAACTTCAAGAGTACAGGCGTGCGTATAGATCTTTGTCTTAAAATGTCCCCATAGGAAAAAAAACCAGCAGTGATAAGTCCGGGAAACCTGCAGGCCACTCAATGTGCCCTCTTCTCCCAACCCATCGCTCAGGAAATATTAAATATGTGATTATGAACCATATTTTTTTATTAGATTTATTTTTGAGGACTATCTAAGAGGTATAATATCGTCCTAATTGATGTTGATTAAATATACTATGAAGTATGGTATTCTGGATAAATTTAAGATTTACGCAAAATAATTAGGTATTAAGTTACCTAATTTAGCTTATCATTGAAAACTTGAAAATGATGAAAAGTTAATAAACAATTTAAAAAATATATTAAAAATGCGGAAAAAAATTATAAAGCGCTTAAGTACGCCTAATATAGATATTTCTAACATGTAAATAAACTCTTTCATTCGCCTTGTAACGTTCTTAAGCTTTTCTGGCTCATTAAACCCTTTACATCTTAGTTTCAGTGCCTTCAACAATCGAACACCTACAAAGGCTTTTAATAGCGTAGGTCCTAAATTAGCAGGTATACAATTAATGACACAATCGTAAGGAGAAATACGAAGTAGTCTAAAGGCCTGAGTTAGTAGAGTTTAACTGCTAAGGTATGTTAAAATAACTAAGCCAGTAGCACATAACTTACCAAAATATAGAAAGATAGAAATGTCAAGAGCTGCTGACCCGTTATGACCCGCCTACAACTTTTAATATTGATGTCATCTCTAAGAACTGCAGAAAGGAAAGAAGCCTACGTGTTAAACGCAACTGGAAAATTATTAAGTTCGAACCAATGCCATAATTTGCCTTCTTACGTCGTCATCGGTGGCTAATAACCATCGGAGTGTTCCCTAATAAAACAAACCTAACACGTTCTGGTTAGAGAAACGCACATAACTGCGTCATTTATTCTCCGAAATGAACTAAATTCGGCTAATAAACCTTCTAAATTCTACACTCGGGACTAACGGGCGTGCCTCGTGTAATAAGTTGCACTTTTAATAACAAACTTTCCGCCGGGAATTATAAAATAGTTTGCGTTTCGTGGCGCTTTTGGCTCGTTTCCCTGGAAACTTTATTCGATCCAAAGCTTTTGGGATCGGATACGTAAAGAAATATTTCAATACTATTATAATTTAAATATTAATCCCATTCAAATACTTAGAGAATTAGAGATTGTATATTGCCAAAAAAAAAACAATTAGTTCCCCATAATTTCGTTTCACTACTTGTCCAACAATGATCTAATTTTACAGCCTCTATCAGGTGATTATGGTGTAAAGCCGCTCCCTGATTTATCGCTGTCATTTCGGCATACTGCAGCAAAACTGTAGTTACTGACTGCACATCACTAGTTTCTCTTTCTCCCTCTCCCTCTCCCTCTCCCAGCTTCGTTTTATTCACTATCCAGGAAAAAGTGTCCTGAAGAAGTTTTAACTTAAAAAACGTGCAAAGAATTGGTTTACATTGTATCGCCCAAGATAAATTTTACAGTTTTCTAATGTTTATTGAATAATTATTAGATAGATAGATAAACTTTTATTCATTCCTTATAACAGTGAGTTACAGAAGCGAAACTAGGCGTGGAACAGTGTCACAAATACAACAAAAAACTTACATATAAAGTAGAAATATAGGTAGGTACATTGTACATACTATTGTATACAATTCTATAGAATAACAAACATAAAGTAATGACAATCAAATGTATATGTGATTTGGCATAGACAAATAAAATTTTAATAACCAAAAAACTAAAAATTGATAAAAATATATGTACATAATATATAATAGGCACTTTATTTAAGATCACTTTTATTACAGGAAATAAATTCTTCTATAGAATAGAAAGCATTCTTACTCAGAAAATTCCTGAGTACATGTTTCAGCTTAATTCTAGGATATCCTCGAACACTTACAGGAATGCAGTTAAAGATCTTTATTATAGAGAACTCAACATTTTTTTGGAGGTATGCAAATTTGTACTTATCAGGAACCAGATCGTTTTTATTTCTAGTAGGATAATTATGGGTTAGGTGAGAGTCCACAAACAGATCGCTATTATCAATAACAAACAGTACACAATCTAGAATATACAAACAGATAACAGTCAAAATATTATTGTCGATAAATAGTTATTTGTTTTACTAGGCAGCAAAGTAGTAGATTGACTGCCGCGGCTGATAGTTCATAGCCGAGCGTAGCGACGCTAGGAATTCAGCTAAGGCAGTCAATCTACTTTGCTGCCGAGTTGAACATATAATTTTTTCTCCGATTGTTTATAATGATATATGTATATTGTATATTTGCAAATTATTACAATTCCCACAATCTTTTTATTTTTCCTGTAGTGA
>MU181938.1:921495-936614 GCA_016904865.1 Pissodes strobi | reverse complement strand
GAAATATGATACAACTTTAGCTACATTTTTATTGCGTATTGAAGATGGTATTAAATTTGGTGGCAATCATCTTGTTGTATTTTACGTGCCTATTGGTCGAATTTTTTCTGACCCTTAAACATTGAACCTTGGCGTTCGAGATGGTCGAACTTGACTTGACCTCGTTCTCTTTCTTGGTAAACTATCCTAGGAGGAGGAAGTGCGTGCCTGGTTAAAAGTTTAAGAATTTCTAATTCGCCCTTACGGGGATGATCTTATTTCGTACTAGAGAAGTTGGTATAGTTACCAGCTTGGTGTAATAAATTAATTGACTGTGGATTTGTTGGATTTTGACTGAAGTCAAGATTTCTTTTGTGTAACTGGCCACGTGCGGAAGATTTCGGAACAAAATACACCATTTCCTTCTTCAAGGGGTGCCTATAGGAGAGAGCCTTGCTGCCATTAGTCATCACCACCAAAATCCTACATAGCTAGGGATTTTATTTGGAGCGAGTTAAGCGAGCTAACCATGTAGCTGCCCGTCAGTCCGATTGATTGTATTTTTGTTATACCGACTGCAGTCACAGAGGTAAGGGCGCTACCTCAAATGCCACTGAGAGTTTATGGGTCCCAAGGCGCCTAGCAACAGCCTACGTCTAGAAGGCCGGAGGTGGTATCGGCGGACACCAGATAAGATAAGTGTGTAGGTTAAGACAGATTGGGTGTGCTTCTATGTACACAGAACGCTTCTGATCTTCCACATAAAGTTATTTGCGTGTTATTAGTATCCTCAGCGTTGTATTAGATTGCGTGTTTTACTTCTTTCCGCGTTGTATTGATATACATATTTTTGGAACTGTCTAGGTGTAAGCATAGCTTACCGAGGCTAATTTAAATAAGTATATCTCTGGTAGGATACTATTTACTAGTGTGGTTCAATTAATGTTCATCGTTTTTATGGTATGATGATAAACATTGTCGTTTCGACTTATTGACCATCTGGTTATAATAATTTTACATAACGGCATTTCATAAACTGAATCGTTAAGGTTTATTTATGTACAACTGCGACACGTATACCATGGTAGACGCGCACAACGTTTAGTAGTAATAGTATTATCTTGATGACTCTTATTGCTAGTATGATGAAACGATAGATATCTTATGCATATTGCGTTTATTATTAATTTGTTGAAATTGATTTTGATCTTTCGTAATCATTTGGTATATTATATTGTTTCCGTTATAGCTAAACGTGCCTAACAATTGTTCGATCATTCTTTTATCTATTTCACTTCCATTATAATTCAACTTAATTAAAATTATAGTCTGTTTGTATACACAACTTAACTAGTTCTATATTTGTGAGCATATATTAGGTTATTAGTTGTCGACCAACTAGGGATGTGCGTTCGTAACTAAGGTGTTATCAAACAAGATTCTCTCTTCAAATGTCAGCCATTACTTTGGACAGTGTGGTGTCGCGGTAAAAGTTTTTTGAAATACCTTTGTCTGAATCTGTCGAACCCTCTTTTGAGTCTCAGGTGGAACCCTGTGTCATTACCTTTGGTGTTTTATTAATTTGGTGTCTAGTCTCAGTTCCATAACTGGGATGATTCACTGTTTTCATCGGGTAAGATGCCTTTTAGTTTTTTATGCGTCGTCATTTTGTATCTCAACGTGGTTGGTTGCTAATTTTTCTTTAATCTTCATTGCAGAGGTCTCGTCCACTTTAGCTGATTTCAGCGTTGGCAGATTTTAAAACCCTTCACTGACACTTTTGGCCTGGTATAGGTTTGATTGGCTTGGGTTGATTATTTCATAAAATGACAACTTTAGGCTAATCCAAATACTAATTTAGCTGTAAAAACGTATAGTGTTAACCATGTTTACTGTAACTATGTAATATTACACAACATAATAATATATTTACTTAAAATGCATTCCAGAATAGTCATCTAGATCCAGTCCTGCAAATCCATCGCAAAAACAAAGTTGACAATTTTCCGTCATACTTATCCAAGTCCGAACACTACTGCTCTCCTCTCAATTTCCTCGGAGATCTATAAAATAACAAGTAGCGAGTAAAGAGTGAAATATTAAATTTCACTCTCCCGGGAAATTCTATAGCCTGAATCGTATCCCGACCTTTCGAGAAAAATCCGCGTTTTGATGACTTTAAGAAACGAGGGGAAGATTAGGAAATCTAATAGTGAGCATAAAAAGCGGAGCGAAGGATGTGTTCCTTTTTTAAGTTTACTTTTGAATGTAAATTAATATCAGCTGATTTTATTTGTTATACAACCTAGTTCGTTATCTCCAAATAAGTCTAATTCTTTATTTGTGTGAACAAATCCTGACATAGGCACAAAGTTGAAAATTATTAAACGGGGAAAAACCAGTGCAAATATTATATAGTTAAGCTATCGAGCTTTATGCGTACGTCAGCTTCAAAGCTGACTTCTGATTAATGATTTGCTTTATTATTGTATTATGTATATTTATTACCGTATTATCTGTAGGGGTGCCCAAAATTGAAATATTTTGATACATCGAAAATTAATGCATCGAATTTCTATCCGTCCATAGAACAGAAATATCAGCCTTGAAAAAAATCAATCGACAAGCATCGATGTATATGGATGTATTGAATTCACTGATATGTTATTGTTCTTGTTTGTTGACCTCCTTGCAAGGGGTGGAATGGCACTGCTACAAGGCAATTTGCCAACACACCCTCTTCTGGCGATTAGCTAGAGACAGGGCGACCCTCCTGCATAATTTACACGTTGTTCCTGTGTGAGGGGACTACTTGGTGGGAACCTCCAGTAAGACTGGCCTGTGTTCCTTGGAAATTCCTGATTTTTTCACAAATATAGGCTAATGAACTACACGACCTCAAAACGAAATTTAAGTTCGGGCTCATAAAACTCCTTTAATACCAAATTTTAAATTCTAATTGAGGCAAGCACTTGTGTGGTCATTTCTCCCTTTTCCTAGGACAGTAAAGTAAAATGAAATTGACCAAAACAGATGGCCCAGCCACCGGAACGAGATGTGACTGAAAATTGTTTCTTTTCAACTGAAATCAACAAGTATTATAATTATATTTACTTTGACAGTGTATGATATTATCACTCTTATGTGGTCCCTAATTTTGAAATTTAATTAATATTTAAGCAAATTTTACGGCTTCTAATCTATCAAAATTCTTGACAGGATGGTTAGTGAAAATTAATTCAAATTTATATAGTGAATGAAATCTAGCTTTTAACAAGTAACTAGATATATGCTCATTTTCAGACCGTTATCAAGTATATGTGTGTATATAAGCGGATACGTATTATATAGTTCTGTATTTTTTTCGAATTTATACCGTCCCAGAGGATAGCAAATGTTATGTTACATTTCCAACATGAATAGGTAAACATGGGATCCATACCATGTCTTGTTCGAAGTCCGGACTTGACGCTGTCAGACTTTTTTTAAAAGATCCATACAGAACTTAAACGAAAAATAAAATAAGCAACTGATAATGCAAATCGAAGCGGAGCAGGGAGGAGCGATGCTGAAATGTTTGCCTGTATTGAGCGATGCAGCAGGCAGGAGATAAAATGTCAACTCAAGACATACTATTTGACACAGTTATAAAATGTCAGACACAAAATAAAACTAATTTTAGTGTGTTACATTAAAGAAAATCTACGAAAACCGAAATAATATGGCGTTTTATACTGATGTATGTCCACAACTAACTTCCACCATGAGATAGCGATCTAAGATGAATTAAGGTTATATATTCCAAAATGGCATATCGTAGGTTTGATTTGGTTGTCGTTTTCATCATCTTTTACACGTTAAGAGCCACTAACCTAAACTAACTCCGTTTTTTATAGGAAAATCAGAAATCTAAACAGTGACATTTCTATAATAATTAGCGATAACCAATACGGCTTCCGCAAACAGAGATCGACAGGCGATACATTGACCTATCTCACTCATATATGGAGTCGGGCAATTGAGAGCTATGGAGAATCTCGAGCAATTGCGTTAGATATTTCGAAGGCATTCGACAGAGTTTGGTATAAATTCGGGGAGTGCCTCAGGGCGCAATACTTTCACCAACTCTGTTTCTCAACTATATTAATGACCTGCCTTGCCACGCCTTTTCTTTCTTCTAATAGGCGCAAACCTTCACCTCGGCTTAAAAGAGACCGAGGGTGGATAATATCAAATAAGAAAAATTAAAAATTAAGTGAATTTGCAAATACGGATGCGTAAGCTACAACGAGTCGTCTTCAAAGCATGCAAATAGGCCCTAGCTCTAATGCCGGAGAGTAGGGTGGGTTATTTATAAGGCGCCACGGGCTTGTAGACGGCATAAGCAAGAACTACCCCTAAGTTGAAATATGGCCCTCGTTTTAGCCTAAGCTTCGCACTACCAAGAAAAAATTACTCAAATAAATTCGAAATTAATTTGATTAAGTTGATCTGAATTTAATCAATCCGAGCGAATGAGAAATAAAATATCAAACGTGAATTAATTTAATAACTAGAGAATTAGTTTAATTATGAAAGGCAAGAAAGTAGGTCAGTATAAAAAAAATAAAAAATGAGACGCAAAAGAAAACTAATGATTATCAACAAAGCCAATATTAAACCATAGTATCTATAGCAAGTCAATGAATCCGAAACATTTCAAACATGAAGCGCAGGTGAATTAAAGTGGAGCACCCACCTTCTTTTAAACGTCCTGTTTTCCTCGTGAACCAGGTAAACCAGAAATAATCAAATAACACAATCAAACTCAGTAAATAGAATCACCGGTAAATTTAGTGAATAGAAATAGAAGCAAGTTCAATAAATAGAAACACAGGCAAGTTCAATAAATAGAAAGTTGTTTTATTTCAAGGCAAAAAAAAACAAAACAATCGGGTGATTGGTATTCTAGGCGGCTATGCTAAATTTTACGACTAGAACTGTCTACGGTTAACAGTCAGAAATTTTACTCAGTTACTTGAGGCATAACAGATAAATAAAAGAGAATAAAAAAACAATTATTAATTGAATTATCTCGCTCAATTAATAGCCGATATTATGTATCTCGGGAATTACGCGATATAACCGCTGTTAGACATAAACTGGGCCAATTAAAAATATAAATTCTTACTTTTGAAAATCGCAGCTCAAGCAACATAAATAAAGGACCTTAATTAAAGGCACTCGTCTTAGAGACTAGAAAACTAGATCACAACTAGGTAACTCAACGCCAAATCTACCGAAAGGAAGCGAGAGCAGTGGCGGCTGGTATATATGTGCTGAGGAGCTGCAGCACACAGCAAAATCACAAGAAAATTAAAATATTATTTTGGTACATAAATACTTGCCTTTTTCTTTTGAAAATTATTATTTATCTGGACGGAAAATAAAATATTGCCACGCCGCTAATATCTTCGAGATAAACATACCCACTACACCGTCAATCCAGACCCAACGCCTTATGTTGTATACTTTGGGTCGGTGTGCGATATGAATTTTAGCACAACGAGCCTTTTGGTCGTCGCGTCTCCGCTGATCCCGCTCGCGTGTTTTCAACGGTGATTTCAATAGCCGGTGGTGCTGCCCAATCTCAAGCACACGGCTAGATTTGTTGCCGCGTTGGATTTTAAACGCAGTTATTTATGTTACTTAATTTAAGCATTTGCCGCAAGTAGTTTTCCTGATATTATTTATATATATTTTTTAAGATATTATATATAATAACATTAGTTTTAATTATGACTATAACACCCATATCCACTGCAGAAGGAGTACGTTGTTTTTCGACTTTGAAGAGAATTAAATGTTTTCTGCGAAAGACAAGAGATTTAACGCTTTAGCTGATTCTTCTACGTTTTAATACAAAACTCATAGAAAAAAATTGTAAATGAAAAAAATAGACGTATAGATTTTGTATATAAAAAATGTATTTAAAATGTATCTAACCACTTTAAAAGACTATGTTCAGTATGTTCTCTTCTTTCATGTGTCCGCTTTAGAATTTTAAGTATTTCCTTTAATAATAAATAGCCAAAATTAGAATAAAAAAAGTTCTCAGTAGTTATCTTCGATACATATGGAAATGTGAAAATTATTCGATAAATTTAAAATTACACTTTACAATGCAGCACACAGCAATAAATTATCACGAGCCGCCACTGAGCGAGAGCCTAATAAGGTACCCGAACAAATCGATAATCGGAAAATATTTCGCGTTACTCGCCGCAAATTTCGTGAAATTATGCTCGATTTATTTAATAAACTACGAGCCTGTCTCGGCCAGTTAAAAATGTTAAAAGTGTCGACTGACAAGACTAAAGCAATCTGAATCCTAGATTCTGGATTTCCAAGAATAAAATAAATTTAATTTTAAGTTTCGACTTGCATAAATAAATTTTAGAGTAAAGAAAATTATCTTAGTTAGCAAAAGAGAAAAAAACAAAAGAATTCAATTAAAGCTTAGCACTTGAGCATAGACAATTATGGTTCTGCGTAAATCTGGGGTTAATTTACCCGAGTGGAGAACAATACGGTTAGGCGTTATTAGTTAAAGGCAGAGAATAGGGCAGCAACAATCACTATTAATAAACATAGGTTAGCTCACATTCAGTTGGTGGCTTCTCGGCTGTTTTCCAGGTGGAGAGGGAAAAAACCATAAACTTCCTCCGACAAAGAAGGACTCTAACGACGTCTTGAACGATTTACAATCCAAGGAGCAGACTGGCGTGGCTTTAGGGGCTTGTATACGGAACTCTGTCGGTTAATGTACCCTTGCGGTGGAACGTACCCCTGCGGTGAAAGTGTACCCGTACGGTGAAACCCTGCAGAACATCAAAATATTCAAGGTTCCGCATGTAACTCATGACCAAAAGGAAATTTACACTTACACAAAAAAAAGAAATCACCTGTAAAGGGTTGCTATACGACCAGCTCGTTGGAACGCGCAGGTAGGTCGTAGACAGACAAAGGCGTCTGAAGAATTAAGACGCAATTAGAATCACTCACGGCGTCCCAAAATGGCGGCAGTTATAGTAGAGAGACAAAAAAAAACAAATCCACTCACCTACTTAAGGCAGCATAAAATCCCAGCTATGGGGCGAGTATCCAGGCACTAACGAATGAAACTAACTAACGTAACCAAAATAAGGCCTGAGACTCTATAAATTGGTCGGTTAGAGCAATCCTATGAGGCAAAGCAAAAAAAATTCTGACACGACCACTGCCTTAACCAGCAAGCCAACGTAGAGTGATTTCCCTCTCAAACTCTCCGGAAGCAGATATTCCCACTACAACGACGCCGGGCCAATTAGAGTCAAGTCACTCGACACGTGGCCCCGAGCTCTCCTACCAAAAGAAAGAAGGTCCCTAACGCGATGTCATCACAAGAGACAGAAAGTCCCTAAACGGCATGCACGTTTAGAAGTTGGTACCACAAACCGTTACAGAAAACTAACGGTCCCAATTTTAAATTTCCGGCAAAAGGCAATTGCAATCCGCTCCCAACACTGCATTCACCGGTCGGTAAAGGTCATTACAGCGACTGATAGTAACTAGAACCATGAACTGCACCAGTTCGTCCAGAATATCCGATAATATATATTGCTAGTGCAATTCGCTTCTATTTTAGGCAGATCCGCCATTTCGTCAAGAAGAACTCTCTAACTTTAGACGTCAATCTAATGCTGAAGGAAAACTGCACGTTACAGCCTAACCGAAACCAATAATCCTGTTTGCAGTTTTGCAGATCCCAATTTAGATTAGTCTGGAACGCCGGAGACATGTGACCGAGATCTGCCTGTTTTACAGATATTTTCACGACCGATGTTCCCAGGATTTGGCCCCCATCATCTCCCCAGTAACGCTTGTCAAACAGTCATGATAGAGCCAAGAGCACACCCAACCGCCGTTCAACTGGAAACACCTAGAACATCGCTTTACAAGGACTCATTTTTCTGGCGCACTGCATCACTGTGGAACTCACTCCCAGGACATCTGTTTCCCCCAAATCACAATCTGCAGCTAATCAAGAACTCTGTCAATCAACATCTTCGCACACACACCGCTCGTCGAGTGCCGTAGGATGATCTCCTTTAGTGTGTGTGCCACTGCTATAAAAAAAAATTCGTTGTGGCATGAAATGATGTCTCTTGGTGCTTCTGAAAAGTCAGGAAAAAACATTTATGGCCATAAATATCTATGCATTATTCCAAAGTTAATGAGGTCCACATACGATATATCACCTAATTTGCGAAAATTGCCCCCGAATTATTCAAATACATATTGCTGCAATATAACTTGCAAATACACACCGTCTATTTATTTATCATTAATCCTCGACTATCTATCTATTATTTGTATTATCAATGTACACAGTTGCCCGTCTGGATAAAGCAGCAATATATTATGTCAATATTTGGAATAGACGTAGTGCAACTAGAAAGTTAAATGTTAAATTTTTGTTTTGATAGTATAAATTAACGGAATCGAAGGTATTTTTCTGATGCCATCACAACTAACAGGTTAATAAATTAGTGATGTGGCGACCAATATGCAGTTTAATTGCCATTAGAGATATAAATGGAATACAAACAGTTTGATTAATTTTGAAATCGATTGGTTCAAAAAAGGTTATTGGTAGTTATAACATATAAACTTCCTGTAACATATTATGTAATAGATATATGTCATATTACTCATCTTCTAAATTTTAGATTTCAATGCAAATCTACGCAATATACTTTGCCCATACCCTGGAATTGATTGCCTTTGGCTCCACAAATGATTGAATTTGGTTTGAATTGTTATAGAGCCACTTCGGCCCAGGCTCAAGGATGTAAACTGCACAAGTGCAAGTTTAGTGACCCTAATGAAATGTGTACCTAATTAGGTATCTGAAATCAAAATGGCGCCTCCCAAAGTGCTAGTTCATTAATTTTATGTTTTTATAGCAACAAAATATCTATAGGATACCAAATGATCACAAGCGTACTGTTGAGCTGTGTTTGGTCAATTTCGATCTAGTTTCTTTGAACATAAGTGTCGGTTCAGTTTCTTATGATCAGTATCACTCTGCCTTGAGTTTACATAGTGTTATTAAAAATATAATGTCTAGATTTTTCTAATAATTCTTTAGATTTTGTTATAATCAGAAACCACCTTTTGTTAATTGAATGGTTGTCTACTGTAATATGTTTGTGCCATTGAAGTTGTACCAAGTTAATGGAAGGCATCCATCATGGTTTTCAAATTACTTGAGATACGTTACATTTCAGAAAAAAATCGCTCACAAATAGTCCAAACAATCAAAAACAGCTATTAAATATAAGCTCCAAAAGTGTCCCTTAACGGAGACACAGATCCCCAAAGGGGTACCTAGCGATTTATCTTTTCGGCTCTAATT
The DNA here is from genome assembly GCA_016904865.1 of Pissodes strobi. NCBI lineage: Eukaryota > Metazoa > Arthropoda > Insecta > Coleoptera > Curculionidae > Pissodes > Pissodes strobi. The sequence continues at coordinate 927,196 of MU181938.1, read as the reverse complement.
TTTGAACTGACTTGCATAACTCTATGAAATATTAATAATTTATGTATGCCATTAGGACTAATTGTGAGGCGCTTCTGTTCGGTGTTGCTTGCATTGCCATCAGACGGTTAATTTTAACCAGTAGTTATGTCATCCAATGGTTGGTTCTCGGGCGCCACCCTATGGATTAATGTGGTAAAGCGCCCACAGTGCTCCGGGGAGCTTTTATACAGTGAAGAAACGCAAACCAGGAGTCGATTGCGCATGTCAGTGCTGGTTGCCGGCTGCCTTTAGAAACTTTCTAATTAGGAGGAGAATCAGAAAGAAAACAAACAATTTCAAAACACTGCCTACTCGGATCCCAAGTGATGGTTTATTCAAAGCCCTGAGGAAACCTATGCTAACCTAGCGTATCAACTAAAAAATTATCTGAGTATTAACGTGAGTGCCCTGATGAAACTGATGCTAAACTTAACTAAAATATTACTCCTATGAAACTTACACTTACCTAAAGTATTAAATAAAGAATAACCCAAATAAAGTATTACCAGAGGGAGGATATGGTATGCGAAACGTAACGGTAAGAAATAAGCTTACTGAAGAGAATTGAACGCCGCGGTTTCAAATGGTAAGAAGCGCTGAGGCTACGATGAAGCTACCTTGATTACGGTATCCGCGAGTCCAGGATCTCGCCTTCTCAATGGTTCAACAGCGGTACAAAATAGCTTCATCTAACGGTTGTGGATACACGCGGCCTGATAATGAAAAGATTTGAGGAAAATATGACATGATAGCGGCTAGTATTACACGTTAACGGTATGGTAGGATGACTACTGAACGGTGACTACGGTGCGACAATAGTAAATGACCTGACCAGGCTTCCTGCACGGATGAAATGCAAATCCCGTAATGCGCGTGCACGGATACGTCACTGATTTCCGGTCGTACTTCGCTACTACGATTTTACGCCATCGTGGTGGCGGTAGGCAAGTAAGGAACGTTTAGGTAGACTCAATGTGAGAGAGAGCTTATAAAGATAGAACCAACCGGACTTGAAAACCAAGGCCGGCTGGTAGTGTAGAGAAAGAGAAAGAGTGCATGTGTAAGGTGAAGTGTAGTGGAAAGAATAACTGATCAAACTGGAAAACCGAGACCAGCTTAGCGTAGTATGTGTGTGTGTCCGTCCATATATCAAACACGTAACCAGACTCTTCCGGCTTATTTCCTATTATACAGCTGGACAGGTCGATTAAATTATCTATCAAACTCTGCAAAGCGTTTTCGAATCATGGTCTCTTGAACCAAATACGCATCCTTGTTTATATTTGAGTGATTCACACAGTGGCATGGCTTTCTAGGTTCCTCGGCAATAATGTCGAATGATCTATAATCAGCCCTGTAGCAACGTGAAATATTGCGCATACGAGCATTCAGTTAGTCGACAGCATTTCTTATATCAATTATACCGTAGTTTTGAAAATACAATAACTCTCCTAATAAAGAAATAATAAAATTCTTAATAAAATAAAAACGAAAAATAATGATCTTATCGACAACGTTTTACGTGCGACGGAACAGAAATAACAAGGCGCAATGAAAAATAAAACAGCCCCCACATATTCGGGCAACAAAAGAATTGCAAAACCAAAATAGAAATGTTCATTTTTGCTCGCGTATGTCGTTGCAGCCGGAAATGGGAAGAGTGCTTTTAATAACAACAAAATATTGATTCCTTTTATTTCCCTTTATGTTTGTTTTATTTTCATGTAGACAGGTATGAATGCATGATAAATATTAAAATACTTCGTATTTATTCAGAGAAGTGCTTTTAAAATTTTTATTTGAAATTGCATGACATGGTTGAGGTAGTTTTTTGATAAAAAAATTGCAGTATTAATGATAATAGAAGCGTGGGTTTTTAATATTTGATAAAACGTTGAAAGCACAACCGTTTCAATTAATTTGGATAAATATTTGGAGGACTTTGTCAGAAATGTTCTTTAGCTTTTTCAGGTTACTCTGGTTTTATATTTTACATTTTTGCCACAATTCCCACGTCGCCGTCGTCCCCACAAGAACACTTAAACCACTTCAAGCAATCCACCAATAATGTCCTAGTTAGCGTCATTAAAAGTACAAAAAAAAATGCAAAACTCCTGAACCTCAAACAGTTGCATGTGTAACTTCCTTGTACCCAATCACTCTATATATAGTCCAGGGTTGGACGCTTATTTGAAAGTGGTTAATACGTAAAATCTGTGTTACAGGGAGCCCCAGAACTGAGGCGAAATTAAGGAATAATTTTGCTTTGCTCCGACGCGCGTCGTCAGTTTAATGCAATATATAGAACATCAGAAAGCAGCCAAGTAATTCTAAGAAAAGAGTGGCGTACTATTTTTCTTCTATCATATTCAAGCAAATTCCGTGTCAGCGCCAATGGAAAAAATAAAAAAAGTTCTACTCGAAAAATGCCTCCCAATGCATAAAATGTGTATGCTAAATTTCACATAAATTTTTAGAGTAATATCACAGATATTTTAAAAAAAGGTTTTTCTCTTAAAACTTTACCACTCTGTGTCTCTAGATACTTCCATGACGTCATCGCGCAGCATGGCGGATGGTGATAACGAAAACGATAGCATGCAACAAAACTCATCAAATGTTGTCTCGGAGGCCTTAACTGTCAATCCGACCTCAAGTAAAGCTGCACCCGTTACGAAGGGCCATCTATGTGAGGATATCAAGAATGCAGAGTTAAAAATAACAATACTCCTCGGAATGATGGTTTCATTCTAGTTAATAACAAGAAACCAAAGAAATGGACCAAGGTTTTGATTGGTGACATGGACTCTACTGAGAACAATAAATTGAGAGGGGCTCGACAAATATCCTTTTTACATGTGTATAAATTACATCCTAACACAACAGTTGAAGAAATTACTGATTACCTGAAACCAATGTTTCCTGAAGTTGAATGTGAGAAAATGAACTCGATGTTTCCAAAATACTATTCATCCTACAAGATCTTCATTTCTGAGTCAAATCTAAATAGAGCAATGGAACCAAACATATGGCCAAAAGGTGTATGCATTAATAGGTTTTTTCATCGACTAGCAGCCAAAACCCATTCAACTTAGTGATTCCAAGCAAGCTTCTAAGTACAGATGATGCAAGCTGCTCTATGGCTGAATTCAATATGGTATCAAATGACAAGGAGGCCCTTTTGGTTTTACACCAGAATATCCAATCACTTAGGAACAAAATACTGGAACTGGAGTGTTTAATTAATGGCATTGTTGGTAGGCCAAGCATTCTACTGCTACCTGAACACTGGATGAAGCAAGGCGAGGAATCTTGTGTAAAAATTCAAGGTTACAGAATGGTCTACTGCTATTCACAACCTACTATGGAACATGGAGGAGCTTGTATCTATGCAGATACCAACATGGACCTCACTGATGTGGACGGAATACGCCAGAAGAGTGTTGAAGGTGTCGTCGAGTTTGCTTGTGCAGTGGATCGTAAGATAAAACTGGCTGTCCTATGTGTTTATCGGAGAGGCGTGGGCTCTTTTCAGGACTTTGTGGAAAAAATGGAAGCAGTGCTTAATATCCTTGTTGACTCTTTTGTTGCCTGTAAGATTGTTATTGGAGGCGACTTCAACATAGATTTGTTTGATAAAAGTGAGCAAGCTAAACAATTTCTGGATGTAATTCATGTTTTTAATTTCCATCAGTGTATTTTTCAGGCCACTAGGGTAACTACCGCCTCAGCAACACTAATAGATAATATACTTTTTAACTCGGACAGTGGGTTTAGGAGCTATGTTCTAAATACTGCTCTTTCCGATCATAAAGCTCAAGTCATAAACATACACAATATTGAATTCAATAAAACAAAGCCCAAACATGTATTTGGGAGGCTTTTCACAAAAAGGACAGAACATCATTTTGAACAAGAACTTCTGAGAGTCGATTGGTCGCCAGTGTATAGGTGAACAACAGGTAACTTAGCCTATAATACTTTTTTAAATATTTTTTTGGAACTCATGAAAGGAATATTTGTTGTAAAAAAATTAAATTGCATGAAGGGGTCGAAGTCTTGGATAACAAATGGTATAAAAATATCATGCTGTCATAAACGTGTCTTATACTATAAGAAAACCAAGCGGCAAGTGTCTGGCCTTTTCTTTAGTAAATATTGTAGTATTTTGAAAAAAGTAATAATTAAAGCTAGGCAGATGGCCAACACAAACTTTATTGAGGGGACTGAGAACAAGGTAAAAGCGACACGGATAGATCTAGTAAAGATACTACAATTGTCGAGAACTTCTTAAACAAATATAGCGATGCTCTTACAATTGTAAACACCCTAAACAATTATTTTGTAAATTCATGTCCTAGTGTACTCTCGCAAACTCAAAGCCCTAATTATCAGGGTGGGGCAACTAGACTGGCGTCTTCTATCTACCTGCTACCAACCGACCCTGAAGAGGTAATTAGGGCCATAAGAAAACTTAAAAATAAAAAGGCAGTCGGTGATGATCAGATTCCAATCTCACTCCTTAAGAACACGGCCTATATTATTGCAGCGCCCATAGCATTCATTTTAAACTTATGTCTCTCAACTGGATGTTTTCCAATAAAATTAAAAAATGCCTATATCAGGGCAATACATAAGAAAGGCGAAAAGGATGATGAGAAGAATTACAGGCCTATCTCATTACTGTCTAACATAAGTAAAATTTTTGAAAATATTTTTTTCAGTAGATTTATGACCTTCTTCGAGGGTAACTCGGTAATCTCAAATTGTCAAAATGGCTTTAGAGGGGGCAAGTCAACCATACGTGCCATATATCAAGCTATGATTAAGATTTTGGACTCATTAAACAACAAAAAACAAACATTGGGCATGTGCTTGGACCTTTCTAAAGATCATGTGAAATTGCTTAAGAAGCTTGAAATGTATGGTGTCAGAGGTGTTGCCTTGGATTTGCTGTAATCATACTTGGAGGGTAGAACTCAGCAGGTAGTGGAGTCGGATCCTCGTGGCAACATGGTTATCTCAAATAAGGTTAGTATAGAAAAGGGCATACCCCAGGGGTCTATTCTCGGCCCGTTGCTTTATATTTTGTATACGAATGAACTGCCAGATGTCACTGGGGAGACGACTGTGCTGTATGCTGATGACACCACAATTATTTTCAGCGAGGATACATTAGAGGTGCTCTCTGGGAGGGTAAAGTTTGTTTGTGACATTCTTGATGGGTACTTCTCAGCCAACAACCTGTTATTAAATGTGTCAAAAACTCAGTGTCTTCTCTTTGGAAACAGAGTACTAAACAGCTTTAGCTTTTTATACAATAATGTACTAGTAACATTTGTTGATAGTGTTTCTTTTCTGGGAGTTGACATTGATCAAAGGTTGAATTGGGGGGTGCATATTGTTGGTGTCACAACCAGGGTTGCACGTTATTGTTATGCTCTCAAGATTATAGCGAACCTGGTTGGTATTGGTGCTGCTCTGACAGCCTATCATGCATTTATTCACTCACGTATTAAGTATTGGCTGATATTTTGGGGCAATTCATCTGAAATACGTAGAATATTTGTACTGCAGAAGCGGTGTTTGCGTTTGATTTTTGGCATGAAGCAACAAGAATCATGTAAAAGAATTTTTTCTCCGATTGACAGCAAATATTAATTTTGCAGACCCATATCAA
>MU181938.1:905420-916495 GCA_016904865.1 Pissodes strobi | reverse complement strand
TGGTGGGATAAAGAAAAGCTTAATAAGGTCAGTTAGTTAGCTAGATCCAGTTGACAGTCGACCTTGTTTAGCAGGGACAGTCAAACGACTCTTAGTATTTAGTTGTGTGTAACGAAGTTACTATACTTTTCAAGCATGGTACGTACTATCGGTCAACTTTCTTATTCACGGGCTATTGACGTCATTCTTTTTAGTTAAATCTAATCTAGATATTATTAGTCCGGTTTTTTAAAGTATTCTGTCGCGAAAAGCCGGGAAAACGGTTTTTTATTTTCTTCAGCTCTCGCGTAGTACCGGTGGTACGTCGCATCACTTGCTGTGAATCGTGTGCGCGAGGTCTCCGCTTAACGGCCTGCCGCAACGCGCAGTATCTTTAGCCGTAAGGAGGTGTTATTCTGTACCGTTGTTGGACCGTTTAGAAGGGGAGATCCTGGTGATTGGACTATTGGCCTAGCGTATATCGTAGTCAAACTAGCTTCGTCGCTGCAGTACCGTTTTTTACCATTTGATACCACGGCGTTAATCCTATTCTATATTCTTCTTTCTTACCGTTACGTCAGGCATACTATACACCCCTCTGGTAATACTTTATCTGGTTATTCTTTAGTCAATGCTTTAGCTTAGCTTCATAAGGGCATTCAGTAAAACACGATTTATGTTTCAAAGTTGGCAATAGAGATGCTGTAGTTAGTTTTTGAAATTACTTGTTTTCTTTCTGACTCCTATCCCGCTAGTATGAAGAAAGTTTCGAGGACAGCCAGCAACCAGTACTGACATGCGCAATAGACCACTGGTTTGCCGTTTCTCCAAGCTGCCCGGTACACTGTGGGCCACTTACCCCGGTAATTCAATGGATAACATAACTAATGGTTAAAATTAACCGTCTGATACCGATGCAAGCTGAATCGATCCGAAGCGCCTCACATGTATGTGGTCCAGAGAAGGGAAGCGATAGAAGTACTGTCTTCCCTTGTTTAATTAGGTAATAAAATAAAATAAAATATTGGTTATCACAATTATGATTTTTTTTTTGGAAATACGACACATGCGATCGACGACAAACAATCGTTTTTGTAGAGGCATTTTGTCAAGAATGGAGCAGTTTTCTTGACCATAAGTCTTAATCGTGTCCTGATGATGCTAACATGGTTAGCAAAACTCGCGCCAAGTGCAAAAATTGTGTTCGGTATTGTGGATAAAACGTTGTTGTAGTATATCATAAAATTAGTTTAAATATTGGCGAAACTTTGTAAGTCAGTGTCAAATATTTTTTGAATTTCATTTATACGCCGCATTTACCAAAAAGATGCTGTATTTTGCACTCATCGGTTTATTAATTCTAAATTTATTGATTCGATTTGCTGACAATACGCTTGAAATTGCCGTATTTCTTAATGTAAATTAACTCTGTTCTAAGTATGGGTTAACGATACATTTGTATTAGCATTTATAGCACGTTGTGACTATATTTATTTTAGTTGATAAGCGAAGCACATTGCTATTAGGATAGCTTGGCTTGACTTAAATTACATTACCGTAGAACGGCCAGCGAACCGATTTGTATTTTAAAGAATGCTGTTAATAAAACCCGCATTTATGCTGCATTAGACTCGTCGATTCATATTTTATTGTCGGTTTGAATATTTCAAAACTTTTTGGAACCCCTTGGTTGCCGGATTCCAATCACCGGCCGATCATTTATGAGATCGTTAGATGGTTTTGGGACCTCTGCTTTATATATTTATCTTTCCACCCGACATGCTGCACTTTTTGTAACCTTCGGTTGTTAGTTCCGAGTAATAGGAATGTACTATTTTTTATAATTGCAGCTGTCGATTTAAATTTTTTAAAGTTTATCGTTTTGTTAGGGAATATTCTCTGGTATTCCGTGAACCATTTAATTTCAGCTCATTATTTGTGGCTTCCGCCGTCGTTTTATCATCATAATAAACGAGAACTAGGTCGTTTATTATCTTAGAATAATTCCTTGTATCGAATCAGTTGGCATTATTCAGCTCCTCCCTACTTGCTCTTCTAACGAAGTTTTTTTTATCTCGTAAAAGGAGAAAGGCAAATTGACGGAAACGCAAATTGACGGAGCGTGCTTCTAGTTAGACCCTTCGGCGAGAAGAGAAGCTTTCTGTTTGAGTGCAGTCTTAGAGATTCAACCTTTAATATTGTGATTTAATTCCACCCATTCTTTGGGGATATATTGTGGTATCTCTTTGTGTTTTGACACGACCGATTTATCGGGATCTGAATACTGTACTAGAGGCTTTCAAGTTCGTCGAATAAGACCGAGACCGTCGAATCTCCCGTACCCTCACACACTAACGTGGGTTTTACTAGCGGGCCACCACTTCAAATACGAGGCTACCACTTGTTCTACCAGGCTACAGCTTTTACCAACAGGCTACCACTTTTACTAGCGGGCTGCCAGTTCGATTACGTGGCTACAAGTCCTGTCTCCGGACACATGCTAATTTCACCCTCAGCTCAGGGCCAGTGCCCTAGCAGTACCAACAGGTACCCGGCACCTCTCTCTAAGTGGTATCGTACAGAAGCTTAAGTTTACTTACTCATTTGTTATTATTAATTGCTCTGAATGTTCTCTCTTTATAATATAAATCAAGCATTGACAGCCAAGCTTTCAATAGTTTTATTCTAATTTTATTCTTTTTATTAATTTATCGAGTTGTTTGATTTAACTATTGTGGCCGTTCATTGCTACATATTATTATTGCTACATTTAAAATTGATGCAGCTATTAGCGCACGCATACCTATATGTAATTAGCTTAGTTAACATCAAAGTGATCACTTCGGTTTGTAGTGTTTAGTGCATTGTAAGGCATACAATATCGAGTATTAACAACAGAATTGGTCTCCATACAATCACCATATTGTACCAATTATTAGTTAAATTTAATAATCATTTGACATTCTTTTGTCCTTACTTGCGATTTTACTCCAGATAAATTGTTGCGGTGTTTTAAAAAAAAACGAAGTTAGTAGCAAATATATTGGTCCTTAAATTTTAGATTGTGCTTTCTTGTTTTCTTGTTAAGTTAAGCTTGAGTAATTTTTGATTTAATAAGCCAGCCTAGCCAACCTGCACAACACCAGCGGAGCTTTTTTAGGTTAGTTGGACAGAACACGACTCTCAGGGGCTAGGTTTCCTTTTAATTAAAAATCTTTACTTTTGACTTCAAGCAGAAAAACGTGTTGCAACTTCAAGATAAGGCACATAAAAGATGTTTTAGAAGTCGTTTACCAGTTCAAAACTTTTCCCAACTTAGTCTTTTATTAAGCCGCATTTGCATTAGCCAGTGAGTGACGTCAATTAGCAGACATGTTTTAGTGAAATAATTAAAGATCTATTCTCTTTGTGGCCAGGTTATTTATTTAAATACAACTGGCAGTGCGGTATATTTTTTTTACTATTTTAGGGATCTTCTTTAGAACCCATTTTTGAGATTCAGGCAGTTTCTTTTTGTTATCATTATTTATTAGATGCCTGAACTCACTGCGCAACTGGGATTTTCCACTGCGTTCGTCGCAGAGGTTGTATCTCGTCCATCCTTTGAGGCAGCCTAGCTGATTTCAGCGCTAACCGGTTTAAAAACCTTTAACAGGTAAACTTATGTGATTTCCTGCTTTTTTCTTTGCCAATAAATGTTCGTTGCTTAGCATTTTAAGCACAAGCCTTGAATATGTTGATATAAAAAAAACTGCATTTTAAAATAAATTAAGTAAAGTATTGGTAGGGGTAAAACAAAAATTAAGATCTTTAAAAAGATGTTAGCAAAAAGACAAAGGAGAAAATATTATATTGGGGTAATTAAAAAGAAGAGGGAAAGGGTGGTGGAAAAGAAAGAACATAGAGGGATAGTGAGAAGGAACATAAAAAGGAGAAACATCAAGACAAACTTATGGAATTCTGAAGCCCTATTTAACTGAGATATTACTTTGAACGTTTTGCAACATCTATAAGTTTTACTACTTGGCCAAGAATGATTAATGCCACAGATAAAAATGAAATGTAGCGTCATATATTTTCTAAAGAAAATTCGTAAAACATCGCATTCAGTTTTATGCCAACAAATTACTGTTCCGTACCGGCCATTAGACATTATCAACGCAACCGGATTGCTGCAAATACCCACATATATTTCAAAATACGGCTGCAGACACAATGTATTTGTTTGCGCTATTTACAAGATATACGATGCAACTCGGAATTTCTCGGTTATATAGAAATATTACTTTCCGTAAAATACATGAGATTGCTGAACATAATTTACAGATTTTTTATGGAGTATCTCGAAGGGCATAAACCAACTTGAGCGTGCTCTAATAATCCGCGTAACCACGTAATTTATCCAGCGACTTGGGCTGAACTCTCATAATAAAGTTTTTAAAATTCTTCACCCGCGGCAAATGAACATGTTTTCTATATTAAGTCGGGCGTTTCGCCTATAAAATCGAGTTCTCACAACCGCGTTATTAGAAAGTTTATGCTCATTTCCAGGAATGTTGCTCTGCTCTGCGAAAAGAATTATTAATAGCGGATGAATAATTACAATAATCAAAAATGTTGCGTGGATAAAGGTCGAGGGTGGATTTATGATTGATGGTATAAAACGCAATCATTGTAGTAATGGGCCCATTTAAGACTTTTTAAATTTCATAATAGTAAAGATTTTTCTAGAGTTCGTACACAACCTAATCGGACAAATGTCACGGCCTTTGCGGCGACGGACGTCTTGACGATTGTTTTGATTATTACGACACGATGAGATATCAGTTTTCCACACCAACAAAACAAAGAGCGTTCCATAAAGGGCAGCCTATAGGGCGTAACTTCTCGAGTCCATGGAACAGCATATACGTAGGAAGAGGTGAAATAGAGAACTAAGCTTATCGATATTTATGCCATAGAAACAATTGCATATTTGAAGAATACAATACACCTCTTCGTTTCATGACAGAGCTGTGCCAATGACTCTGATGACATTAATGTTTTGCGATTTTCCCTATTCAGCTACGTTGACACTGCGACACGGTCCCAAAAATACATATTTATATATCAAAGAGCGACAACATAGCGGTTCGGAGCGCACCTCCCTAGTTGGTCAAATAAACGTGTCGCTAAATGCTTCTTCTACGACAAGCGCAAGGCAAAACATAACGTACAGATGACAATTCGATTCCCGAAATATCGTAGCCATGGAAAGAAATTAATAAAATCGAATGCGATATTAGAGAAAACATTGAGAACCAAAATAATTCTGCATTTTATGATGGCAGATGTCAGCAATTATCTTTTAGTAGGAAGTAACAATTATAAGATAAGGTTAACTATTTCAAAATGACATATCGGAGATGAATTTCATGGTACATTAGAGCGTCAAATGATCTAAATGGGCAAAAATGATGAATTAGCTAAAGATCTCGAAAACAAGTAAACCGCAGGAAGCAAGAACAGACCATTTAGGAATTTACTCAACAAAGTCCAGTTGCCCCAGGGAGCTGATATAAAATGCATTGGAAATAAGATTCACTACGTCCATAGAAAAAAAGAACATCAGCTTTTTAAGTAAAAAAATCTCAAGTTATTATTGTTGACGAGCATATTCTCGAAGAAAAATTGAAACCCATTTAATATCAAACCATTACTTTTGGGTAAAGCAAAAACATGCGTGACCCGTCACTTTTTCCGAAGAACAGCGAAATAAAAGGATATTATCAAAACCGAAAGTTAGTTTGAATTGTAGATGTAAATTGCTGGATTTTAGCCGAAATTAATTGTAGATGTATTAATATACTGTGCACTATACTCAATATATGACAATACCATCCTTAGATGTGCCTTATTTTGAAAGTTAATCAATATTTAAATGCCTCTCATTATTGTCATAATAGCTAAGACGAGCGAAACTTAATCTGAATTTTAAATAGCAGAATAGAGATGTAATTAGCTTTAACTAACAATCAACTATGTCATAATTTTCTGACAGTTACGTGGACGATTATTGACTAATATTCCGCATGATCTACAAAAAATGAGGTTAACAACATCTGCTATTGATACTTGTATACGTTTTATCTATGATGCCTTAAATAAAGAGAAAGTGTGGTTGGGCAGTTCTATGATCTAAGCTGGGCATTTGACACCGTTGGTGTTTAATTTTAAAATCGCCATCCATATAGATCTTTCATCTTATAATTTATATTGAGTGAATGACCTTGGGGGGTATTAGGACACTGCGACCTGTATAGATCTATTATGTCCCCCTTCCTTGGTACTTCCGTTGATGTGATTCTCAATCAGAGTACCTCATCCAGATTCAGTGCTTTAATAAAAGCGAGTAGTCTGGATGGCTCTATGGATTAGTGATGGGCGTATTCAAATGAAAAATATCCTGTTATCCGGTTATTAAAATAAGCTGTATTATTCGGTTTTCATTCCACAAGTATTCGAATGAAAAATAACCTGAATCTGATACGTGCAAGTTCAAATACGAACACGAACTACGAAAGAACAAGCCTCGCTGACGCGTCGATCCGTCGAATGATCAACGAGCAAGGAGCGGTTTTAATTAATGCCCGGTTTCTCAATATTTTGAGTTATTCAATTGATAGCTATTAGATAGATAAAGTTGTCGAACCAACAACTTTATACAGGTTTCCGAACGTAAGCCGAATGTAATAATAACTCCAAATAACAATCAAATGGATATCTTAGTTGTAACTCTAACTGTAGGTGGAAATAGCAGCAACAAAAATATTTAAAGATTTCGTAAACCAAAGAAGTGTTAATTCAGGAAATGATGTATAGATGGAGGACTAGTGGAGACAGCATCGAAAGCAGATCTTGAAACCGGCTATCCGTTCACCGAATCACTGTCGTTTCATTTGTACTTTTTTCTCGGTTGAGGTAATGTTTAAATTATATACTTTTAATAGCAATTTGACAAATTTTCCGTTTTATATTTATATATTAGCGTCCTCCTAAAATAATCTCAATATTAAGAATATAATATTTATAACAATTATTTAAAAATGGATTTCTTTCGATACATTGATTAGATGAACAGGTAGTCAGGACTGAAGTATTATTATTTACATTTTGATATGGGATATGGGGTAACTGAAGGTCCCAGGTATTTGTGTTATTGTTTTTATTGATGTATTAAGAATTTGCCTAGCTTATTTGCCTATGGATAAAATTGAGATGGAACTTAAAGACAAACGTGTACGCAACTTTACAGATTTTGTCAAGAACATGTTTTTTGAAATCATGCAAACTTTTTACATCCCATTGTCGGGAATAGAAAAAGGAATTGAACAAATGCAAAATTTCATTAAACACTGAAGCTTGAGAATCAATTGCCAGATAATTCAATGCTAGTTGCTGCAAGTCAGCTGCATGCTGTCTCGAAATTCTTTATCATCATATTTTGCATATTGATCTTCTCTTTCACGATAAAGTCTTGGGCGTTCTATATGCCTAACTATATCGATATATTCCTCATCAGAAGATGTCGACGAACTAGAATATTCCATTTTACTAGTACTATCGGTATTGTTTTTAGAATAAAAATAATTAATATTTTAATTAACAGCATCAGCACAAAAGATTGGTTAGATAATCCAGCAGAACCTAATAAACGAGACTAGAATACACTTGCGCCGATATTATCGGACAGATATCTGCCCATTCTGCTTAAGATATCCTTTAGATAACTTATGGAAGAGATAAGCTTTGTTGAATGGTTTAGAAACCCAATTTTGGGATTATGTACAGTTTATAGGCTTCATAACTTTATTTATAAGATATCTGGTACTTCAAAAATCGGGCATTAGTTAAGTATGAGTTATGAAGCAAGTTCCGATGTTTTAGCTCGAATAAAAGATGAGTTTTAAAATTTGACATGTACTGGTAGGATGTGGAATTGTGGAATGTGGAAGCCGAACTTGGAGGGTTGAAAACTAGCGAATATTAAGTTAAGATTACATAATTTACTTTTATTGCGTACCTAACATAAAAAATATCCAATTTTCGGCGCCTGAACGCCTAAAAAGTGCAAATACACCAATTTGTTGACATCTTCAAAGAATCCAAATAAAAGGCAGATACTTTTTATCCGGCCGGCGGCCGGTATTTTTTTTGCGATTAGCAAGCAGCCCCACATATTTCTTATTTCTTCCATACACTTCTTCGTAATAAATACGGCCTGCTTTCCAATACATAACACTAATTATCACCTAATGTTTATTTAGTTTCTGGGTTATATATTGGAATTTAGAATGTAGGAGCAATAGAGCAATAGATAAGTCGTAATATAACTATAACAATAAAATATGTACTATTAATTATTAATATTCTTATAGTACTATAAATACATCGCCAGAGAAAAATACTTTTTTGCAAAGTAGATTTTTAATAATCATGTTCATTACATGTAATCAACACATCCAAGAATCATATTTTGGAGTCTAAGTATTTTTGGTTTAAAAACGTAAAATGCTATTTATTTTATTTTGCTCAATAATATTGCGTACCTAATCAAATATTTACTCGTATTCTATTGTTATTTATTGAGCCATACTTAATAAGACAATTACAGCAGTTAAGAGTTACGAATACGATGCCGATGACGCTGAACCTCCTTCCTAACCGGTTGCGATCGCTAACCTAAATTTATTTGAATGATTATTCAAATAATCGCTCGGTTATTAATATTATTTGAATACAAATAATTCGGTTATCAAAATAATTCGGTTATGCCCATCACTACTATAGATGGAAGTTCCTCCTGTTCGACGATGCAGCACCCGATCGACGATGCAGCACCCGAAGCAGGCCATTCACCTGTTCGCGACCGCCTTCTTCGTATTCGTGCGAAGGCATTCCGGGTTTCCTGCCCATCCTTACAGAACCGGCAGCTGTCCATGTATTTTAATTTTTATTCTCTCCCGGTGCCTTCTCAACTGGCAGTGGTTCGTAAGAAAGCAGGTGAGGATACGAAGATTGTTCTTACTCAGTGTTATAAGGTGTTTGATCTTCCTGGGTGAGGGGTCCCTAGAAACATTTCTGATTGCCTTAACCCTTTGGTTCGTTCAGTTTCCTGAGTTCTTCCGTGTGGGTGTCCATCCCTATACCACAGAAAGGTCCCGGTCTTAAAAGCGGACTTTGTGATCCTACTTTTGCCAATTAGTTTACTTTTTCTTTGCCTTCTATTCCAGCATGTCCTGGTATCCATTGAAGGAATAGTTTGTTATTCTTGCCTAGTTCGTTTAGTCTATCTAGGCATTTCCATACCATTTTGGAGCTGATTGTTGGTGAGGTCAACGGATGGCTGCTTGTCTGTCTGAGAAGATGACAATCTCTTTCTTCCTATAGTTTTTGTTGAGGTTGAACTGCGAACATCTTCATATGGCGTTAATTTCTGCCTGGAATATGTTCGGATGTTTCCCATTTCTTCGGAGATTTTGGTTCCCGGCCCAAATACTCCGGCTCCGGTCCCCTGTTTAGATCTTGACCTGTATACCATTTTATGGTAATTTGCTGCAACGTGGTGTTCTTTTTCCATTCTTCTCTACTTCTTATCAGGACCGTGAAGTATTTCTCAAAATTGTCTCTTGACTATATTGTCCCTGGGAAGCCCAAAAAGTTGTATATGCTTTGTCACGCAACAATTCACTCTTTCTAAGCCACCATCTCTTGTGATTCTAGTAATTGTTTGTGTAGCTGCTCCCTCTGCAACAATGTGCAGAGGTGCGAGGCCCACAATTGCCTCGACCGCTGCTGTTGAACAAGTTTTCATTGCGCATGTTATGCGTATGCACACCAGGCGTTGTAGTTCGTTGAGAGCTGATTTTATGCTCTGCTTCTCCGTTTCCTTGACCTAGATAATCGACTCGTGAAGAAGAGTGGGTCTTACTATCATTACATAGATCCATCGCAGGATTTCTGGTTTATATCCCCAGGTTTTTCCTGCAAGGCTTCGGCACACCATTAGGGCCCTCGTAGCCTTAGTTACAACTCCTTCAATATGTTTATTCCATTTGAGTTTGCAGTCCAGCTTTATGCCTAGATATCAGACTTCCGATGCCAGTGTCATATTGGTCCCGTGTATTCGGATAACTTTCATTCTAGGGAGTTCTCTCATCCTAGAGAACGATACTGTTTGGCACCATTCTTCCATTGCTTTGAGTCAAGCTTGAATGAGTTTACATAGTGTACTGACAAATTTTCATCTTGCTGTGATGACAGTATCGTCGGCATACCCAACACAATGTAGGCCGAGGCCTGTCAGTATTTCCAGTAGTTTATCCATCACTAGACTCCACATTATTGGTGAGCATACTCCGCCCTGTGGCGTACCTCGAGTGGTGATCACTTCAATAGTCTGATTGCATACTGAAGTATCTGCTATCCTTGTGGCAAGCATGTCACACATCCATCGAAATATTGTGTTGTACACTCCTCTTCTCGTTAGTGCCCTCTATGCAGCCACGTGGGATGTATTATCGAAGGCCCTTGCGATGTTCAGGAAGACGCAGAGCGCGATTTCTTTCTGATTTAGAGTTTCTTGTGTCATGCTGGTTGGTTGGAACAGTGCCGTCGGTCTCTGTGGACCTGCCCCTTCTGTATGCATTCTGGATTGCATTCAAGTGGATCTAATGTAATTGTCTACTGCCTTCTGCACCATATTGAATAAGAATGACGTGAGGCTGATTGGTCGAAGGATTTCCTTCTTTCCTATCTTCGGGATGAAGGTGACTTTTGCTCTTCTCCATGCCTTTGTAATGTAGCCCATGGCCATACTGCTTCTGGTGATAACTACAAAATGTGACATAGTTTCTCTTTTCCCTTTGTAAGAAGGCTACGAAGATTTCATCCACCCCTGGCGATTTGAGTGGTTCAAATGTATTCAATGTCCATTCAAGTCGCCAAGTAGTGAGTACCGTTTTTGCCATTGCCCAATCATCCCTAGTGGGTTAATGTATATTAACTATAACTATAATAATATTACAAGAAATTGTTGTGGTTCGTCGCCTCCTAGA
>MU181938.1:864731-905020 GCA_016904865.1 Pissodes strobi | reverse complement strand
GCATGGCTATCGTATATATTTTCCAAATCAGCGTCAAGTAGAAGTGTGATGCAATGTATTATTTGATGAAAAGATTGGTCCAGAAAGTGGCTTTACTGAAATAAATTGCAAATCTACTGAACAAATTGATCAAGAAACTGAAAATGAGTCAGAAGCAGAGTCAGAGCAAATGTCAGAGACAGAGAATAACGTACCTACAAGGAAAGGAGGAGAATTTTGAAAGTTGTGAAAGTGATCAGGCAGAACCGACAGATGAAATCATTAGAGATTTACCAATATATGGACTAAGAAATCGTCAAGGGATAAAATCTCATCCAAGATATAAAGATTATGTGTTGATTGGCGAAGTTGAAGACATATCAGTGAAAAATGCACTGAGAGATTCTCGTTGGAAGAAAGTAATGCAAGAAGAGTTTAATTCACTGCAAGAGATGAAAACATGGGAACTAGTTAAATTGCCAGAAGATCGGAAACTGTTGACATGCAAATGGGTGTTACGAGAGAAAGCAGACGGTTATGTGAAGGCACGTCTAGTGTCGCACGTGGTTTTGAACAACAACGTGGGATAGATTACAATGAAACATTTGCACCTGTGGTTCGACATGCAAGTATTAGACTATTGTTTAGTTATGCAGTGAGAAAAAGAATGTTTATTCGTACATTCGATGTCAACATAGCTTTCCTGAATGGAGAATTTTCTGAAGAAATTTATATGTTACAGCCAGAAGGCTTTGATGACAAGTCTGGTAAAGTATGTCTACTGAAACGAACTCTGTATGGTTTTGATGCAAGCATCAAAAGATTGGAACAAGAAGTTTACTAAAAGCTTGGAAAAATTGGGATTCATATACATGGATGATGATACATGTCTATTTTACAATGAAGAAAAGACAGTGTTGGTTGGAATATTTGTGGATGATGGGATAATGATTGCCTGTGATGAAAGAATAATGGAACAAGTTTTAGTTGGATTGAGCAGAGAGTTCAAAATGAAGTTCTCAACTCCGGAAAGGATGGAAAACTATTTTATGTAGGAATGGAAATTGAACTGATGAAGAAAGGAATATCAGTTACACAGCAGAAAAACGCTCGAAAGATATTGGTACGTTTTGGATTCGAAGATGCACATCCAGTTTCAACGCCGATGGAACCTGGAATGCAGACAGAGCATAAAGTAAATGACAAACTTTTGAAAGAAGTTGATATTGATTAATGTTAGGGGTTAAAGGAGAAAGAGCTTTGCAAAGTTAACACAATATTTGTTTTGTTTCTTTTTAGTTATAGTCTGGAAGCGCCAGTCTTTCATGTTGCTTTAATTAATCCAAATAATGATTTTATGCAATAATTTTACTCGACACAGATGATTGATCGTACAATAAAAGGAACAAATTTAAATACTATCTTGGCTTAATTATTCCACTGAGATTTAAAAACCTAACACATGAATATTAAGTGCTAGAACAAGATCGGGATGCTGAATTGAGTTAGAGAGCTCCTGACAAGAGATGCGGTATATTATCTCAATGATTTCCATACGTTGTGATGGTTTTAAGTTTTTTTCTAGGCATTATCTATCTTTTGGATATGTTTGTTTGGAGTTTTAGTATCTTCGGCGATTGCTTTATTGTAGGTCTCGATGGAATTCCTTCTATTCTGCTAACTAAATTTTGCCATATTTTAGCGACAACATTTTGCAAATTAAGTCAACACTCCTTCCAATATTTATTTTTGGAGATGAACAGGATAAGCTTATGCATGCGTTAGTTTCTGGATATATAGACGCATTACCTTGGAAATTATCAAAACACTGGTTTAGCTGCTGATAGCTATGAAACTGACCGTTAAGCAGGATTGCTAGGGAAATTCCGGTAACGCTTCAAAAGCTTTTGTTAACGTTATGTCACAAATTCTTAGTGGCGAATTAAATTCAGGTTATTAATGCAATCGCTCTATCTTTAATTAGCCCTCCTTAATATTCCAATTAATAAAATAAAAGTTGTTAATGTTGAATGACCGTAACCATTATACACATAAATCGCTTGCCCGACAAAAATGTTGAGAAAGAGTTATACAGCATTTTATTCTCTCCTCCTGCATGTTTGCCCTTATTTTCCAGATCGTTTAACTTTAAAATAAAAGGGGTTTTCTGTGTCTAAAGAAGGAAGAAGATTAATTACTATTAAATAACGCTTCTTCAGACAGTAGAGAAAATAGGGATTTGATATCATCGATAAGCTTTAGTGAAAGAGAGAGTTGATAATAGAAAATTAATGATAATGTATGAAGGTTGAATATCTCTGGGTTGTATTTAAATTAATACTCGCGTATCTCCTTCATTAAGACGTACTTGATAATTAACATAAAATAAAATATTATGACAAATGCCTGACCTAATATAACTTAGAAATATTAATGTCAATTTGTATTGATTAACAGACTTTCTGTACTGTAAGTAATTGTTTTTATCATGGGGCGTTAAGCGGAGAGTGAAAATTCTAGGACCACCTATGAAAATGAGCAAAAAGCAATTTCTTGATTATTTCTTGTTTATCTGAGATAATTCCAGACATACACTTGGCCTTGCCAGTGGCTTTTTTAGTCTTTTTATGGGAATTATATATCATGACTGTTATTTAGATTTTCTGTTTCTTTGCATTTTTCGATCGTCCATTATTCTTTTGTTTCTCTTATCATCCTCCTTATGTCTTTCTGATACGGTGTGTGATTTCTATTTTTGAATTTTCGCCACTCTTTCATGTTGTTTAATATTTCCTCAGTTATCCATGACTCCCTTTTCTTTCTTCTTGGTTGAAGCTTATATTATATTTTTTCTATAGAAGTTTCTGTTAATTGTGTTCGTTCCATTTTGGTTTCCATGGTAGCTTCAATTTACGTTCGTATTTTCCAATTCTTCAGTTTTTCAAAATAATATTTTTGTCGTTTTTTTTTGTTGGAATTGTCTTTTTCAGCTTTATTATTAGCTAGCAGACAAGTGGATTATGATCCACAGGCACCTCCACTTGATAACGTAGTAAATTTGATGGTTTTCTACGTTGCAATCCCATGTTCCCGGCCATCGGATTTCACGCACCATGGTTATTCTTTTTCCAAATCTGCGGAGGCATGAGCCAACGAGTCTGGCCTTAGAGGTTAGAATTCAACAGATATTTCTACCTTATTTTTTTCGCATGGTGCAATTTGTCATAATTTTTTGCTCTAAAAGAGACTATGCTAAATTGTAGTTAGATTGCGGTTGGTACCTTTGATATTATTAATAATGGTTTATTGGATAATGAATATGGCCCATTTGCTGGTTAACTGCAATGAACTTCCATTGAGCTTCTGTAATGGATTTTGGCATATTTCAGGTATACTGAATAAAACTGCGCCTACCTTTCCTCCAGTTTTCGTCTATGATAACAAATTCACTATAGTTATAATATTTCTTACACTTGTCTTCAAATCTATCCAAAATAACTATTATTAGAGCTAACTGTCAGTTTCTACACTGATCTCGTGTTTCCCTATTAACGAGTCTTAAAGACTAAAACGGAGTTTTATCCACAATACCGAAACAGAATTATTGCACTCGACGCGCGTTTCGCTAACCATGTTAGCATCACCAGGAGATGATTAAAACTTAGTTTTAATCATCTCCTGATGATGCTAACATGGTTAGCGAAACGCGCGTCGCGTCGAGTGCAATAATTCTGTTTCAGTATTGTGGATAAAACTCCGTTTTAGTGCATGTTGCCGAAGGTTCCAAACCCCAACATAGGTGAGTCTTAAAGATCTTAAAAGAAATAAGAACTATTTGTATACCTCATGCTTGTCCTCAAAATTGATAAACCAGATCCACAATAATTCTACTACATTAGTACGGTTACCTTTATTAGTTCCGATCAAAAATAGCATCTAAAATATTGCATTTATTTCAGATTCCACTGTAGTTTTATAATCTGTCTCCATACTCTAGTTTGTTTGTCTCTGCTTGCTTAAAATATACAAATTCGTAAAATGTAGAATATCATCTACAGTGGCATTATCAATCATTACTTCTTTTGCAGATCCTTTGGAACCAGCAAATATTTCTACAAAATTTTCTGATTTAGTTTTTGACGTAATAGTCTGATTATCATCTTTATATTGTTGGGCGTAAAACCCTTTTATATGAGTTAGCAATATAAAATAAATAAGATGTTACCTGCCCTTAAGGTTGAGGCCAGCGCAACATGTGCCCGACTGTTCGTCGGCGTGGGTGTGGGCCAATTATTATGTTTGACCAGGGCGCCACTAGTTTGAAATAACTAAATCCGCAGACCCAAAACTAGAAGGTCCTCGGTCTTGAGAATCCTTAAAGGCGACTTAAAATCAAACGACTAACAACTACACTTGTTTGGTTGAGGTATCTCAGAGCAAGTAAAAGACGGTAACGTTCGTGCAGGTTTAAGTTTATTTGATGCTCGTTAGGTTTGATGTTCAAGTGTGTCTCTTTCAATAAACAAAATGATATAAATATAAAAAAAATGTAAGAGGTTAATTGAAAACAAATAACCTGATATATTCTCACAAATAGAGAACAAGGTCATATCGGAAGTAACAATATAAAATAACTATGCCTAAAGTATCTACTATATGCTAGTAATTAAGAGTTATCATAATTAATTAATACTTAATACCTATTGCTACTAAACCTTGTGCGCGTCTACCATGGTACACGTGTCCGCAGTTGTAGATAAATAAATCCTAACGAATCAGTTATGAAATACCATTAGCCGAAAATTATTATAACCTGATAGTTAATCAGTCAGAACGACAATGTTTATCATTTACAACGATATATATTAAATGGGAAGAATAAGGCAATATAATATGGAAAAAATACTATAAGAATTAATCGAACCACACTAGTAAATATTATCTCTACCAGCGGTATACTGATTTAAATTAGCATCGGTACACCAAAAGTTTCAAAAATATTTACATAAATACAACGCAGAAAAGAAGTAAAACACGCAATCTAAGATAACGTTGAAAATACTAAAAACACGCAAATAACATTATGTGGAAGATCACATGCGTTCTATGAACATAACACCATACCCAACCCAACTTAAACTACACTTGTCTTACCGATATCACCTCCGGCCTTCTGAACGTAGGCTGCTAGGTGCTTTAGGACCCATAAACTCTCACTGGGAATTGAGGTAGTGCCCACCTGGACATCCCGTATCTCTGTGGCTGCAGTGGGTACAAAAAAACAATCAACCGGACTGACTGGTAGCTACTAGGTTAGATACTTAACTCGCTCCAAATAGAAGCCCTTAAATAGAACAAGTTCTAAGTAAGCACTCTCCTACTCCAATTTCAGGCAGCCTCCCCTTTTAGAACACTCTTCACACAAAGAGTATTTAAAATAATAAAAAGACCCCATAGTAATTCAGCCATCCTTGACAAAATGGCGAAGACCATACAGCCAATATCATATCACCCTATAGGTAATTGGCATACTAAAATCGCTAAACAACCCATCCTCCGTTTTACTTTAATTTGTCCTTTTAAAAATTAAAACTCTAGTCAAGATCAGGGCTTGCCCATTTATGCAATTAATATTACATCATTCACTAAGCTTATGTAGTACTTTAAAAGTTCTTGTAATCAAAAATTCAAAGTAGAAAAGAAATGTATCAAAAATCATATACAACCATTATACAACCTATATCTTACTATATAATACGAGTTCTCATAAAGACAAAGGCATCAGCTATGAGTGATCGACTGCAACATGATACCGAGGACGGTATCATGAATGACTATTCAATATGCTTCTTTTACCCAGAATATTACTTGTGCAGTACATTCAATCTCCTCTGAGAACCGTTAGAAAACTATACTTTAATGATTTATACCATGAGGAAAAATACCCCTGTACAGAAAATAAATGAGTATGTACAAAATGTAACTCCACCAAACTGGTACCTATGCCAACTTCTCTAGCCAGAAATAAAGTTATTCCCGTAAGGGCGAATGAAAAAAGTTTTATCAGGCTTACGCACTACCTCCTCTCAGGAGGGCTTACCAAAAAAGAGAACGAGGTCAACATCGTCCATCTCGACCGCCAAGTTTAATGTTTAAGGGTCAGGAAAACATCCGACTAATAGGCTAGCTTTACATTGTCCTACGACAACACGTAAAATACAACAAGATAGTTGCCACCAAATTTAATAACATCTTCAATATGCAGTAAAACGTTCCTAAGGCTGTATGATTTTATGTATTGCTGGCAGGATAATGAAAACCGACGTAAAACCATTATCCACAATGACTAATCAAACAGAAACTACCTCACTCCGGCCCGCGACCATTTTAAACTCATGACAAACGCTAAACGCATGAATATGCAGCACAATAATTCACGCCTAAACGTACCTTTAACTAAGAGCGTCTCTGTTGGAACCAGCTGTTGCCAAATTTAGGAACCACTAAATCATCTTGCCTGCTTACATCAAACGAAAGCTCAGACAGTCGTTTAACATCAAACTGATGGTAGCACATCAATAACTTATGTTGTTTCTTGTTGGCTTGGTCCGAAAACACGTCAAACTCGCATGAGGACTGCTAGAGAAATATGTACACTTGGCAACATTGCAACAGTACCACTCAAAGTTAGGCAACCAACAATTCTTGCCAAAGTCAGCTGTCTCATCTCATCTGGAGGCTATTATATCAGAAATAAATATTGACTGAATTTTTAATTTTTCACAAACAACAACAAACTCCGAAACCAATATTTCTGACATCCATGAGACTGTTTTAATGTATATGACTGTTTAATGTATAGAAGGTGATTCTTCGGGAAGGTAGGAGTAAATTGAATGTTTTGACATGCACTGCTATAAATGCTTGTAACTGTGAAGGTCCCCTCGATAGCGATGGCCAGAATGCAGTACGTTTTATTTATCGATTATCTGCCAAGCCAGTGAAAAGGTCCATAAAGCCCGATCGATACTATCAATCAGCACAAGAAAATCAAGTACGTTACGATGTGGAACAGTCCGATAAAAGGCTAGGGTCATACGACAATCATGCAGGTATCTAAACCAGTAAGCAATATTATATTTAGCTTGACGTACTAATAGATGTACGATTAAAGGTAAAATAACTGACTTTATTTGACCTCTATCTGTTACATGTTTTTATACTAAATTGACATGAAACAATCCCACTTTGTTTTTCTGTCTTTGCTATATAGACGTTATATTTGCCGAACTATTTTCCTCTCCTCTCTAACTCCATCTAAGGACCAGTATTATGATGTTCCTGGGTTACAGTTTCCCCATCATCCTCACCTCAATCTTCATCACACGGATCGGCTTTTGGCTCTATATCTGACATTGTCTCTAGACACTGGCCCATCTCTACATCCGATAAATAGATGCAATGTGTCATTGAACCACTTCGCACTATTTAGTGTGTCAGCTCTAACAATATATGTCTTCTCTGGGATTAACTGGACATATGCCTGCTTTAGAAGATCAACAAAATTATGAGATTTTACATTAACTGATAAGTTTGATAAAATCCCATTGGCAAGAATCTACAATATTAAAAAAAATCAAATAAAGCCCTTTGTATTATAGTCTAAGTTGTCTGGCATTATATTCTACATCTTTATTTTTGGATTCAACATCAAGGCACACTCCTATATAATCAGCCAAATGTAGATCTATAGTCCCTGCCACTGTAGAACCCAAACCAAAGCTTACAAAAACGTTGTCAAGGCAAGTGTTCCTCCAGATTGACTCCAAAATCATCCTACGGAAGCCGTAGCTTGGTGCTCTATACGCAATCATGATATACAGGTTATATGATTTTACATGTGTACAAGAAACTTCTACACTTTGTGTGTCACAATAAAACAAGCTCCTGGGCCGTTCACATGGACGCTTTGGGCTCTACCACTTCCTTTTCTGCTTACCCTAACTTGAGCTTTGCTGGATTTGGTAGAATCTGTCAAGTAGTTAAAAGTGCAGTGTAAACTCTGAGTGTACTTAGTATCAAACCAACCTTTAATGAAACACAACCCAAACTCTTAAGAAATAGTATATTTATAAAACAATGACCAAGATTGTATCAACAATCGCATGCGCACCTTAGTGATCGGGTATAATATAAACTTATTAAGCTTCTTACCAATTGTTAATGTTTTCCCATTAAGTCTTTGAATAATAGAGGTTGTTTTTAACTGAAGTGCTTTTTTATCATCTCTGACGTAGATCAATCCTGAATCTGAGCTATATTTGACACGCTAACCAAGACGTGGCGTCGAGGTAAAACCTATCGCGACAATATTAACCGTTAAACTATTATTGGTAGCGCCATTAAAACTCCTATTCACAAGATTTACTGTACCCCCTCCTTAAACTATCTCCTAGTGATAGAGCTAGTTACGATAAAGTTATAGGGAGAGGTTCTTAGTACTTCAGCAGTTAACCAGTGTTCTGTCAAAGTCACCACATCAAATGCCCTGTCGCTCCGGAATGCCTCCATTACGAAAACGATTAATATCACACGTGTGTAGAAATCAGCTTTTCAGTAATAATGTTGATAAATACTTTTTCTACGAGCATGCGCAAAAGTAAAACTACTAAAAAATCTCATAGGCAAAGTAAATTTATATGTATTTTAGTAAGTATTTTATGCAACGTAAGAAACCGTTGCAAGTCTTAGTTTATTAAAGTAAAGTAGATCAGTAAAGTTGTGTAGTATGTGCCGTTTAACATCTGAAACATCTCTCAAATACCAACTTCACTTGAATTTTGTAGTTAATGTAAACTTAGCTCAAGTAATTCTAGAATTACAGTCTACTTTCTTTGAAGAAGATATTTAGATCTTTGGTTACTCACGATGAAGGATGAAAGTGTAGAGTAGAGGTAAGGGTAAAAATGGTCTGGTGAGAGGTCTACTTATCTTCAGTGGCAGTGATGATTTAGACATTGAAAGAATATTGCTTTATTTTTTACCTCATGCCAAGAAACAAATTAATTTTTACTAGTAGCTTGAAACCAAAATGAATTATTTTATAATATGTGCATCGTATTCCCTGTGATGAGTCGTATTGTTTTATTTTCTCATGACGTTAAAAAACAAACTATTAAAATTATAATATGCCTATCATACTCTTTGAGGTTATGAAAATCGAAGTGATGACAAGACACTGAAATCATAATTGTTTTACTTTTTCAAAATATCAAAAACAAATGATCTTTTTGTGCTCAAAATTTAGCCCTCTTTCTCATATTTGTAGTTTGAAAGAAGTATAGTAAAGAAAGATGAGTTTATTTTATTTGCCTAAATAATAAATATTTAAGAAAAAAAATTATTGTGCTTGTGGACTATACACCAGAAGTGAAACTTCATCCACACACAAAGAGACTATATTACAGGCCTACACGATGTATTAGGTACGCCCGCACCTCTCGCTTGTTGACAAGCTTTAAACTAAATTATATCGAAAGCCTCATACCACGTTGGTATGTGGTTCGGTCTCTCTCATTACGGTGGCGCGGCGCTCTCTTCGGGTTTGATCCCCGCAAAACTAATTTTTATTTAATTTAATTTTATTTTTTATAGCTTGGCTTGGGGTTACTGGTGGGTGACAGAAAGTTTTTAATTATTATTTATTTTTTATACGTAACACTACCCCTAATAAAAAATGTATCCGCACAAAACAAAACACTATGTTAGAACGCGAAAACGAACGCTAATGCGAACTCGAACGCTTTCATGTAACACATTCACCAGCATAGTCTCCAGGTATAGCTTCAAAAAACCTTTTTTTAAGTGTCCTGTATACTGATATAAATGATGATTATATCTGAAGCAACAAATACAAATAATTTATTGATGTCAGTACACATAGTGTTTGCACAGGTCAATAAGTATAAAACATAGAGCATCGAATGCAATGTTAATTAAAATGACTATCACTAAACACATTAAAATAAAATTTGCAAATAACAATATAATTGAACATATTACAAACAGTGAAAAGAAAAATAAACTACACGACATTCAGATCACAATTCAGGAACTCATTCAATCTATATACTGCTCTTTAAATAAAAGATCTTTACAGGCCTACAGGCCTACAGGCCCATACAGACAGTATTGTCGACTTAAGTCGTTCTTATTCCGGGTATCATATTCATGTATATTGCTAAATGACTGGTACTTAGCAGGATTATTCTTTATGTACAGGAGATTTTCAAGTATATAACACGAGGGAAAAGTCAATATACCCAAATCGGTAAAGGCGCTCCGGCAGTAGTCTCTGTATCCCAATCCCGTAGCGATCCGCACCGCCCTTCGCTGCAGGGCGAACACTCTCTATCTCTGGGGAGCATGGCCCCACACCAGACAGGCGTACGTCATTACAGAGTGGACAAGGGCAAAGTAAGCTGTTCGTAGAATTTTGTTAGATACATTTCCCGCAAAACCC
This sequence comes from Pissodes strobi, assembly GCA_016904865.1. NCBI lineage: Eukaryota > Metazoa > Arthropoda > Insecta > Coleoptera > Curculionidae > Pissodes > Pissodes strobi. The sequence goes on along the minus strand of MU181938.1, from coordinate 894,519 downwards.
CGCAAATACGCCACTCCTTATTCGGCTGCATACTGTCTCAATGTGGCAATCCCACTTGAGCCTTGGATCCAGCCAAACTCTCAGAAATTTCACTCTCTCAATATCCCCATTCACCTCATCAGTATCCCTCAAGGATAAAACCACTGTTTGCGTCTTCTCCCTGTTCAAAAGCAACCTGTTTGATGCAAACCACCCACTTGTCATTCGCCGTGCCCGCCGCAACATCTCCTGAGTACTATCAAGTGAGTCACCAAAAAGGGTAAAATCTGAAGTCTGATCGCTAAGGGGTAGGTCTTTTATATATATTAGAAAGAGTAGGGGGACCAAGAATGAAGCCCTGCGGCACCGCTACAGTAATACTCCTTCTTGCTGACACCCCACCAGCTACCTTCACAATTTGGGTGAGGTTACTCAAATAAGACTTAACAAGGTTTAAGACCCTTTGGATGAAAGTTATTATAATACATAAGTTTTTCAGGAGAATGTTATGGCAGACACAGTCGAATGCCTTGCTAAGGTCACAAAACATTACGTAGCCGTAGTCCTTTGTCTCGGCGACCTCGTTCACATAAGATACCAAGTTTTGAATACCCTGTACAGTATTTTTGTTTTTACGGAAGCCAAATTGACAGTTAGTGAAGAGGTTGTTTGACTCAAAATATTCGGTCATTTTTATTGCCATGAACTTTTCAAATATCTTTGAGAATATAGGTAATAGGGAAAGTGGCCTATAATTTTCAGTACTCAGATGATCACCCTTTTTAAATACCGGTATTACTAAAGCTTCTTTTAATTTATCTGGAAAAACACTGGCATTTATACATTGGTTAATTAGTTTTGTAAATGGAATTATTATAATATTTTTTATTGTTTTTATTAGTTTAATGTTTCATCCCGTAATATCAGTACTGTTACAATAGGTGCATCAGATTTTACCCCCGTTTTCATGTCAGCAAGAAACTATAGACATTTTGAAACGTCGCATAGTTATGTCATTATTTCTGTAAAATTGTTTTCAGTTCTTTAGGTTTCATAAAGAATTTTCAAAGAATAATAATTATTTTTAATACTATCTGATGCTCGTACAAAAATAATTTCTAGCACGTGCGCAAAGTGTCTCTTTCGCACTTAAAACATATGCGTCGTCCATCTACTTGTTTTTGTATGCAGAAAATTACCATTGATCGTATTTGTTAGGAAAAATATATATCGGGTCATCCTCCATAAGTTAAAGTGTCATGTCAAATATGCTGTAAAATTGATACCATTTGCCATGTGTTCAAATAGAATCGTCAGGAAAATATTTAATATTTTTACACATGTGTGTTGAAAAATTTCTCAATACAAGAGTGATAGAAGGCACATTCTAGCCAAGTTATCAGCGGTTTTTCTCATTTTAATTTGTGGTCGTAGGAAAAATTTATTTCGCATTAGCTCGTCAGGTAAAATCAAAATAAATATATATAATTTGTAAGGAATTTAATACAGATGAAAAAATATCGTCAAGTCATATTACATGACCTCTCTATGGTTTGCTCTAACACTTACATTTACGGAATCCCAATGGTGAAAGACGAACTAACATTTTTCAGTAAATCTTTAAGCATATTCTAATTTTCTAAGATATATTATACTCGAGAGAAAAAATTTGAAATAACATATTTATGGAATTCGAGCCAATTTTCCTTTTCTTTATGTTTGCCCTTATTTTCTGGGTACTTTAAGTTTCGAATCTAAAAGGTTTTTGCGTCTTTAGAGAGAGATCAATCTTTATTAGTTACACTTGGTTTGCCGAAGAGAATGGAGTTTTGATAAAGGGATTCCCGAGACGACATTAATAGACTTTGTTAATTTTTTTTAGATTGACGTAGAAATTCTGGTATAAATCAGTGCTAAAACCGTTATTAGGTCAGTATAAAAAGCAGTATTTTGCTTGGCTTTTAATACATGTTTGAGAAGACTGAGATTTTATAATTCTCACCTTCAATTGTGACCTCTAACTCTGACTACAATTAGTTGAAACTGAGTATTTATGTCAATCAAAGTCTGAATTTGCAGATTAGGTGAAAGTTCAAATTCTAGGTTCTAGATAACTAAATATCCTATAAACGACAACATATTTAAAACTTTTACATACTTCGAAGGAGCCATATTCTGACACTATCAAAATCTGAAATGAGTGATTCTTCTAATTTTTCTCTAAAGCCAAATCGCGCTTAAATTGAAACTATTTTATGAAAATTCCGCATCGTGTAAGTTATTATCCAATTTTGTGAGTGAGCCGATAATAATTTTTAAAATCTTATTGCATTGCCAAGCAGTTTGGATAGCTTCCAAATGGAGCAATCCGAATATATTTGAGTGGTAATTTTGCCTAGAACAGTTTCTTCTTGAATAGGTTCTTTTCTCTTAATATCACACCAAAAGCACTTCTTTTTATGTCATATCGATCTTAAAAAATGCAGGGTTACTACGCAAACATCTTAATAATATGACGAAATTTAGAAGAACAGGCATAAAAAAAAAGATTTTGAATGTTACTTAATGTTTTACCCATTACTTACTGGCATAGAAACTTCGACCTAAATGAGTGGGATATTTAAATCACTTAAACTATATTTACATTTACTTCAAATTGGCATTAGACACCATTAGATTAATTTTTGCATTCAACTACCTTTTCTGGCTTAGCTAAAGTGATTTTAGTATTATAGCCTACATTCCGTCAAGAAGATATTTAGATCCTTGGTTGCTCACGATGAAGTATGAAGATGGAGAGTAGGGGGAAAGGCAAAAACTGTCTGGTCAGAGGTCTACTTGTCTTCAGTGGCAGTGATGATCTAGCCATTGAAAGAGCAATGTTTTATTTTTTCATCATGTCAAAAAACGAATGATTTTTTACCACAAAATTTGCCTCTTTTCCTATGTTTGCATCCTAACCCGATATTCATTAGGATCTTGCACCAAATATGAATTATTTAATAATATGTGTATCATATTTCTTGTGATTATGAACATGCAAGTGATGATTTAGACATTGAAATTGTATTGATTTATTCTTTCATAATGTAAAAAAAATGAAATTACTTACCTTTGCATTAAAATTATAATATGCGTATCATACTCCTTGAGGTTATAAAAATCGAAGTGATGACTAAGACATTGAAACTGTAATTTTCTTATTTTTCCAAAATGTCAAACCCAAATGCTCTATTTCTATTATTTGAAATTTGAATAATGCAGAAAGGTTAGTTAATTCGAAAGAAGACAACCGTTATGGAAAATCTAATTTTTTCGTCCTGTCAGAAAGCAAATTACTCTTCGCCTTCAAAATTTCGATTTTCCCTTATGTTAACGTGGCAATCTGGTATTTTTAGTGGTAATTTGCACACGAAATAAATTACTGTGCCACACAAGATTGCGAACGACTAACATTCAATGCGGAGGCCTCGGTTGTTGGTACACCTTTGTACACTTAAAAAGCACCACGTAATTAAAAAAATTACTGAAGATTATCTATGCTAGTATATTACGAAACTTGAGGAAGGAAACGGCTTATTTTGTTCCGGAATCCACCGCACATGGCCAGTTACCAAAAGAGATCTTGACTTCCGACCAAAAATCTAACAAATCCAGTCAATTAATTCATACCACCAAACTAGTAACTGCCAACTTCTTAGCCCGAAATAAGATTTTCCCCATAAGGGCAAATTAGAAATTCTTAAGCTTTTAGTCACGCTTACGCACTACCTCCTCTTTGGTGGGTTTGCCAAGAAAGAGAACGAGGTCAAGTCCAGATCGTTCACCTCGAACGTCAAGTTCAATGTTAAAGGACCGGAAAAAATTCAACCCACAGGCCAACTTTACATTGTGCTGCGACACACGCAAAATACCACAAGATGGTTGCCACCAAATTTAATAATCTTCAATATGCAATAAAACGTACCTACAGCTGTATGATATTATGTATTGCTGGCAGCACAAAGAAAACAGACGATAAAACCATTATTGACAATGACCGAACAAACAGAAACTACTTCATTCCGTCCGCGGCCATTTTAAACTGCTGACATAAAAACTGCTAAACGCATGAATCCGCAGCGCAATGATTCACGCCTAAACGCACCCTTAGCCCAGAGCCTGTGTCCTTGTTGGATCCAACTGCGAAGCAACCCGAGCGGTGTTGCCAAACTTAGGGAACACAACGCAACCACCAAATCATCTTGCAGGCGTACATCAAGCGAATGCTCAGTTAAGTCGTTTAACATCAAACTAATGGTAACATATCAATTAATTATGTTGTTTCTTGTTGGCTTGGTCCGCAAACACATCAAAATCGCACGAGGATCGCTAGAGAAACATGTATATCTGGCAACATTCCAAAAGTATTTCTTCATAGGCAATAGGCAACCATCAATTAATTTATCAGGTCAGCGGGTTGCTATTTCATCTGACGTTTGATGATTTTATCAGAAATAAACATTGACTGAATTTCTAAAACTTTTCTATTAAATATTGAAACAAATCCAGGAAAATAATCGAGAAATTCCAGAACCAATATTTCTGACAGATATGAGACTGTTTTAATGTATATTATCACCGAGAAGGTGATGCTTCGGGAAGGTAAGATAAATTATTATTGAATGTTTTGAAATGCATTACTATATATGCCTATAACTTTGAAGGTTTGCCCTCGGACGGTGGCCAAAATATAGTACGATTTATTGATTGATTATGTGCCAACCCAGTGAAAATATTCATAAAGCCAGATCTATCCTATCATACCGCCCGGGAAAAACAAGTTACGTATACGACTACCGAATTCTCAATTTTTCTCTCGCTCGATAAAGGCTAGGGTACACGACAACCTTGCAGGTATCTAAACGAGTAAGTAGTATTATATTAGCTTGATGCACTAGCATAATTAGGCTTAATGGTGAATAACTGAGTTTATTTGACATCTAGCTTACATGTTTTCATGCTAAATTGACATGTAACATCATCAAGGACGAAAATGAAATTAATCGCATGCACAAGGCTTTAAAAATCTTTCGATTTGATGTACTCATCGTGCCTTTTTTAGACTCAAAAATCAGGAAAACATATTTTAGTCTTGATACCTAGACCACACCATGAAGACCAAATTTTCTGACCTCAAATCCGGTGTCAGACGCCTAGACACAAAAGCAGACAGGATTTTTTCCTCGCTGATTAAAGCTCTTTTTGAATGCAGTGTGCAATAAAGAACAAACATCAATGTCACTCGGGTTCGAGTAGGTATGGGGGCACCTTGGACGCCCCCCACTCCAGGTAATTTAGGCCAACCAGCTAATTTGACAGGCTGACCGGGCTGACCTGGCTGATCTGGCTGTCCTGGATGACCGGTCAAGTAGGACTACCCGGTCAGCCAGGTCAGCTAGCTCAACCAGGTCTATCAGGGCAGCGTGGTCAGCCAGGACAGCCAGGTCTATCAGCCAGGTCAGCCAGATCAACCAGGAGAGCCAGATCAGCCAGTCAAATTACCTGGTTGTCCTAAATTACCTGGAGTGGGGGGTGTCCAAGGTGCCTCCATACCTACTAGTTCGAGTCAATACGTCATCGTCGTAACTATCATTATGCAGTGAATTGGTGGCTAGAATTGATGTATCAAACGATAATCTTATTATTATAAAAACTTCAAAGATATTAATAATTTTATCAACGTTTTGTAAAAATGATGCTGAACTATATGACATTTCGTGTCACCATAACTTAATGTTTGTTTAAGTTAGGAAGTAATTACTTTGATAAAAACAAAACTGTTCTAAAGAATTAGAATAAACACAGTATATCTTTCTTCTCTGTAGAGGCAATGAATGTCTGTAATTCAAAGCTAATATACGTAAACTATAATAACACCGTTAGAACTTATCTCATGTATATGACTTGAGCACTAAAAACAATGCAAGTAGCATGTATTCTTATTGAAAAATGTATTGCTACATTACTTTCGTATTAGAAATATAATATGTGTATCATACTCCTTGGGATTATGGAAATCTAAGTGGTAATGTAAAATTGAAGCCGTATTGTTTTACTTTTTCGCCATGCCAAAATACAAATACCTTTTTGCCTTCTAAATTTCTGTTTTCCTTTATATTTACGTGGTAACCCGACATTTTTATTGGTAACTTGTGTCCAAAATGAATTACTTTTATATTAAAATTATGATATGTGCATCATACTATTTGTAATTAGGACAATCCACGTGAAGATTTAGACATTGACACCGTATTGTTTTATTTTTATTAAATGTCAAAAGCCAAATGACTTAGCTCTCCTCTTAAGTTTGTTTACGTGGTAACCCGGTATTTTTTTATCAGTACCGTGCACACAAAATGGATCTTTCGTATTAAAATTATAATAAGCATATCATACTCCTTGGGACTATGAAAGTCCAAGTAGTGATTTAGACATTGAAGCTGTATTGTTCTATTTTTCGTTCTTCCGTGCTAACCCGGCAATTTTATTAGTAACTTATATTAGAATTATATATCATAATGTGTGTCATTCCCTTTGAAATTATGACAACCCAATGATTGAAATTGAAACAGTATTGTCTTAATTTTTCGTCATGTCAGAGAGCAAATTACTTTTCGCCTTCGAAATTTCGCTTTTCCCTTATGTTAACGTGGTAATCCGGTATTTTCATTGGTAATTTGAACACAAAATGAAAAACTTTGTATTATAATTTTATTATGTGTGTAATACTTCTTAAAATTATGAAAATCCAATTAATGATTTGGAAATTAAACCCTATTATCTTATTTCTTCGCCATGCCAAGAAATGAACAATGTTTCGCATTTTCTCTCATGTTTACGGTCATAATCTGATATTTTTACTGGAAACTTGCATACAAAATAAACTACCTTTATATTAAAACATTAATATGTGTATTATACTTCTTGGAGTTTTGAAAATTCGATGATTTAGAAATTAAACCCGTATTGCTTTATTTCTGAACTATGTCAAAAAGCAAATGATTCTTTCACCTAAAAATTTCGCATTTTTTAATGTTAGCTAGGTAACTTGATAATTTATTGGTAGCTTGCGCCCAGAATGAAATACTTTGTATTAAAACTATAATATTGTGTATCATGATCCTTGGGACTGTGAAAATTACAGAGTTTAACTTGTTTTTCTAATTTTTATCATGATGTATGCTTCAGTTAACGTTGCAAATCAATAATAAAAACTGGGCGACCCTGGAAGCGGACAGACAAAAGCTTTATTCAAATGTACGTGGCTCTATTTTTTGGCTGTATTATACCATATAATATATGATAATTATTTCATTATTTTGTATTCATGCAATGTTCAAAATTGAGAATTTCAATCCGATTCGTAGACTACCAAGGTTGCTGCAAATTTCCTATTCTTCATTAGGGGATAACTTCCGTTGATATTTCTGTACCGGTTTTGTTCATTTGACTTCATCAAGTTTGAACTTGAATTTGGAACATTTCTCTTCTTTTGTAAGAATTTTCAAATAAAACCATAATGTCGGAAGTCTTTTGAAAACATAATGGCAGAATATTACATGAAAAAGATCAAAAATGTGCGAAAAACATTCAAAATAGTGATTGTTGTTGTTTGTTCAATGTAATTTCGACAATCTATTGCATATGCATCTTATTATTACATTTGTTCTATATTAACGGATAGAACTGATTGACAGTTTCATATACGAAGCTCAAAAATGTTGATACATACTAAGGGTCAGGGATAACGTACGTAAAAATCATTACGAAATGAATGTTTAATGAAAACCGACAACAACAAACAAGTGAATAGCAACAAAAATACCCACAATGCGTTGAAACAGCCTAAATCTTCATCAATGCCGGTTAGTATTCTGGCATGTTGTCAATCGATTATTTGATAAATTTCTTAGAAACATTACTAACTTTGGAATATGTTGTGGCTAAATGCCTTTATTTAATGCCATCTTTACTTTCATATATTCACACATCTGCTCTTTGTGCCCTAAACATGTTTTGTCTTCATTATTATTTCACAATTTATGCTTAATTACATCGAGTGTTGTCAAACTAATAATATTATTTAGAAACATCCGAAAAACTGTAAGCAAAGCATGTACAGGGTTATCCAACGAGGACTAGACAACGCGATTTTTTGATTTTCCCTGCACTTTTATATAAAAAAAACTGAAATAGCCATCCTATGTAATTTTCTCCCGCGAATTCGGATATGTTCAGCAAAAAACAATTGACAATCAAATAAAAGTGCTAGGGGTCACTTTGATATTTTTTTAAATGAGATCTCATATTTTTAATGTGCTTATTCAATTTCTCATATAAATGTTGATCTAAAATGATGAATTTTTAATTAAAAAACGCCTTTTTTCTTTAGTTTTAAATTTGGAAAATGTTCGTCTACCGTACGATTAATACCTGATAGATGGATACCCGTTTCACCAGTCCAACCTTTAACCTGCTTTAAAGCGGCCGTCAGTCATACCAAATAATCAACTTTCAAATTTCTATACTATATTTTTCACGAATTAGTTACAAATGAAATATTCTTTAGAAGAACGACTAAGTGTACTAAAATTATATTACAAAAGTGGAGAGAATGCTCGACAAACACAAAGAACATTTTTTGAGAGTTTCCAGAGACACATTTCAGTACATACAATTATCAGAATTTAAACCCTATTGAAAGATAAGCCAAGAAAGATGAAAAGACAGAATAGAAGGAATCGAGCCATTGTTCAATATTTTACTATAAATCCGAAGAGTTCTATTCCGCAAGCGGTACGAGAAGTAAAGTATGGTTCAGGACTCCGGAGAGTAAGCTATGGAACAGTTCACAGAACTTTAAAAAAAATGTGGTCTAAAACCATATTGCATCCTTCCCGTTCAATACTTAACACAACATCAAAAAGAACTTCGAGTTCGATTTGTTGCTTCAATGCTGATGAGAGAGCAAGACGAAGATTATAATTTATATAATAAAATTCTATGGACTGACGAAGCTTCATTTACAACATCGGGGGTATACAATCGGAAAATACAAGATACTGGGTAGCAGTTAACCCTCATAGATATGAAATGATAAAGTTTCAAGGGAGGAGCTCACTTAATGTTTGGTGTGGGATGTTAGAAAATCGAATCATTGCACCACTATTTTATCGTGGCTCTTTAACAGGCCAAAGATACCTCCAGTTTCTTCAAAACGATATCGAGGATTTCTTGCAAGTCTACAACAATATCATTTGGCAGCAGGATGGCGCTCCGCCTCATGCAGTTCGAGAAGTGGTAACATACTTAATTGAGCATTACAATCAGTGTATTGGCAGTAACGGAACAATTCATTGGGCACCAAATAGCCTCGATATCACGCCAATGGATACATTTTATGGGATCATTTAAAAAATGTAGTTTATCAACGACCGAACAGAAGTCTCGAGGATATACAGCAAAAAATTATAAATGAAATTAATACACTTAACCAGGACCAAAATATTGTAAGAGATTCCTTAGGGAGACTGAAAAGGGGGCATCGGTCGTGTTTTGAAAATAATGGAGGACACAGCGAAGAATTATATTATTGAGATTAAAGGTATTAAGTTAGTTAGTTAGTATTATGTCATACTGTTTTTATACGTAAACAATAATAGATTTGCAAAAAAACTACCATTATTTGTAACTAATTCGTGAAAATATAGTATAGAAATTTGAAAGTTGATTATTTGGTCTGACTAACGGCCGCTTTAAAGCAAGTAAAGGTTGAACAGGTGAAACGGGTATCCATCTATCAGGTATTAATCGTACGGTAGACGAACATTTTCCGAATTTAAAACTGAAAAAAAGGCGTTATTGAATTAAAAAACCATCATTTTAGATCAAAATTTATATGAGAAATCGGATAAGCACATTAAAAATATGGCATCACATTTAAAAAAATATCAAAGTGACCCCTAGCACTTTTATTTGATGTTCAATTGTTTTTTTGCTAAACATATCTGAATTCGCGAGAGAAAATTACATAAGATGGCTATTTCAGTTGTTTTTATAAAAGTACAGGGAAAGTAAAAAATCGCCTTGTCTAGTCCTCGTTGGACCCTGTATATTAACCGATCGTAACCAAAATCAATAGGCTTCGAGGGTTTGTGGACCTCTACCTCTTTGCCAAATTTCAAGTCGCTATCTTCAAAATTGTGACCAGTTATCGATTTCATCACATACACACATACAGACAAAAAATTATTATTTTTTTCGGTTCCAAGTCGATAGGTATAAGTAACAGAGCGATCCGACCTACCGTTATGAAGTTTTTATCCCGATTTATCTCGCCCTATAGAAAGCCTATATTATAAATAAAAGCTTTCTAAAAAGAACTAACCAACACTAATCCAAGGCTAACCCAAAATTAAGAAAGAAAAGTAAATTAATAAAAAACAAACATAACCTTAAACAAAGGTAAACAAAACATCTATCGCGACCGACGGGAATCGAACCAGCAGCGCAGAAATGACAAGCAAAACCTCTACCTACTACACCACTAAGGCGTTGAAGGAATTTCGCTAGAACGTAAAGACGTAGATAATTCCGATATTTCGGCCATATTACGCATGCACGGTATCGCATCGAAAATTTAGCCTTATCCCTAGACCCTTATATCTGTACCTAGTGGGATAGATGGCGCTGTGATTAATTTCAAATAATATTTGAACTGAAACTCCTTTAGCGAGGAAAATCTGAAAAAAAAGAAAATCAAATGAAACAGAAATCAAAGTGAAACACTTTAATGAAGCATGTTCCAGTAGGTATAGCCAGAGAGCTGAAATTTTCAGGACATGCAGCCTGGGTAAAATGAGGATCCTGGACGAAAATTGAAAAAAACTGCAACATTGTTGGGAAAGTTAATGAAAGTATTAAAAAACGAAATAAGAAAAAAATTATAAAAAAAAAGTTAAAGAAACAAGGTTTTCGGCGAAAAAGGATGAAGGAGTTGAGCTACGATATCGGGGATGGAAAGAAAAAAATGTTTTATAAAAAAAAATTTAAAAAGCGAAAAAAGTGTAGAAACTGAGCGCAAAAAATGAGGAAAAACAAAGCTTAAAAAAACTCTTCTTTCAGAAGGTGAGACACATGTTTTTTTCTTGTTTTTGTAAATTTTACAATTTTAAAACTTATTTTGTTTATATTCTCCGCATATCTCCAGTTCAGCATATATTTTTTTATTCTCTAGTCCTTCCTTACATATTTCCCGTTGACAGACGTTGCCTCAAAAAATGGAACTAATTGCCTAATATTTCATCTTTTTCACATGTATGTTAGTTTGGGACAAATCCTGTTAGTTTATTTTGACTAACTTCTGCAAATCTGATTGACTTCAAATTTGGTACGCATTTATAAAATGGGTGACAATACGAGTACAATATAATATTATAAAGTTAGCGACAGCTTTCTTTTTTGCCAGGGAGTGGAAGGGGTTGCTTTTAAATATGACAGATTTCCATGACTAAAAGAACGGCCTACACTCTTGCATTTTCATAATTTCAAGGAGTACGATATGCATGTGGTTTTAATAGAGAAAAAATAAATTTTAGATCAAAATTACCAATAGAAAAGTATGTTCACAGAAGAAGGTGTAATTTAAGGCAAGACATGCTTTTCGACATAACGTCAAAATAAAGCAATATAGTTAATACAACAAAATCATCACCCGCTTACAGTGGAAATATGTAGAGTCAAATGCCCTCGTCCGACATTTTTTAGCTTTGTTCCTAATCCTCATCTTAAATTATCAACCGTCAAAACAGAACCTGAAGGAAGCAAAATATTTAATCTTTTTTAGCAGCAGTAACGCATAAAGACAAATTCGTACTCATTTAAAGTGAACTTTAATAAAATGTGTGTCCGGCTTGTTATAGGAGGGGTAGAAGTAGTAGCTTAGTGGTAGAAGTAGTGATAGTAGTATTTTTTTTTCTACGGGAAGGTAAACCAAATCTTCAATAGACGACCGATCGAGGCGCAATAGCTCTCATGTGGCCGTGTGTATCAGATGAGTACCGACTAAAAAAACTTCCTCCTCCGATAACTTCAGATTCCTCTTTATTTCGCTCGCCCTTACGTAACACCACATTAGGACATATATTCAGAATGGATGGTTCTTTTTACTGCTATTCACTTTTTTCATATCTTTCCTTTCTCTCCGTGATGACTCTAGCTAAATCTTTCACCACGTTCCATGTTTCAAGGTTATTTGTAATTTCCTGTACAATGTTTTTCTTTGTTAGTATGATACCAAGACTTCTGTAAGCTTCATTTCCCACCGTGCACATTGAAGGAAAGTGTGCTTCAGGGTATCAATCTCAGCGCATCTTCGGCACTGGTTGACAGCCACCATTCCTATATGCAGGGCGCACTTTCCGAATTTTCCGTGCCCCGAAAATATCTGGGCCATGAACTATATTCGGGATGATCGCTTCTGTTCACTGTCCTATATCCTGCTCTTGCTCCCGCTTTAACTGCCACTATTTTATCAAATATTGAATTTTCATACATAAGTCGTAGATTGCAACGGATTTTGCAACTCTCTGTCTGAGCTTTCAGGGTTCTAAACAGACTTGGAGTTTAAAAATTTTTAAAAATTTGCTCAACATCCGCAAAAAAAATCTCATAAAACACACAAAAATAGAAGGTGGTGGTCTTGTTTCTAGCGGGGTCTCGGACCTCATCCGAATTTGACATTGAATTACATTTAATGTATTTCCACCATAACCAAACAGATCAGCTTTGGAGTTCATGGAAGTGATATGAATGTAAATGCACCTTGATACTTATAGAAGTACTTCTTGATGTATTCAACCTTAAAACCAGATAAAATGCATCAAAAGTATCTATTAGGGGCAAACATATAAAATAATTTTATGACCACATAAATCCGCTTCTAGTTATATTTATATGACAATATACCTTTTGGAAAATGAAATGATTGATTGACGATTTTGTAGCCCACCAGCTTAATTTAAATATTTTCATTCGGCTAAGAGCAAACTGCTTTCTTTTGGTGCGAAAAAATAAAATGAATATATAAAGACTTCATATTTTTGGTTAAAACACGCACGATTTCCCATTCAATAAAATGGTATACGACGCAAACATGTAGTTTCATCGACGAGAAGTTGTTTTAGTCGAAATATAATGCGTATCATGTTCATCCAATATTTTCATTTTTATCGCAAATCGCTTTTTCGTTTATATTAGGCACAGGATCGTTGACGCGGGTTTGACATTGGGTACGGAAATTGGCAAAACCGATGAGAGATTATAAATGAGCTTTATGAAATATTTATAGGAAATATCTTACCTACATTTTACGTATTAATTTAAAAAGTTAACATTAGTAAAGGTGAGGGGTGCCAGGTTTGGTATAGGAAGGGGGAGTAGTAGTTTAGTAGTAGTATCGGTAGCAATATCTTTTGCGAGAAGGTTAAATAAATCTTCAAAAGTCGACCGACCGAGGCGCAATGGTTCTTATGTGGCCGGGTGTGTTAGATTTGTACTGACTGAAAAACCTCCGATGGCTTCAGGCTCCTCTTGATTTCGCTCCCCCTTACGCAACACCGCGTAAGGGCACATCTTTAGTATGGTTGCTGTCTTTTTTACTTTTACTGCTATTCAATTCTTTCCATGCTTCCAGATTCTTTGTAATTTCCTTTACGATATTTTCCTTTCTTAGTATGAAATCAAATTTTCTATAACTTTCATTTCCCACCGAGAAAATTGAAAGAAAATGTGCTCCACAGTATCGAAACTGGTCGACAGACACCTTTTCCATCCTCAGGGCACAGCTTCCGAATATTCTGTGCTCCGAAAGTATCTGAATCTTGAAACAAGTTAAATAACAATAACTATAGTTCATCCAGGATGATCGCTTTTATCCATCCTGCGCCTACTTCAACTGCCACTATTATATGTATAAAATATTGAATTTTTATATATAAGATGCGACGGATTTCAAAATTCTGAGCTCTCAGGCTTCTAAGCATACTTGGGGTTTAAAAACGTTTAAAAATTTGCTCAACATTCGAAAAAAAAATCGTTGAAAACTTATTTTAGTCTGATAAGGTGTGACGTGCTCGGTTTTTATTTTGTTTAGAGCGACCAAATTTTCGTGATCTAATCACTTATTCTTGACCAAGTGTCGAACCCGCCCCAGAAAGGGTTCCTGAAGCGAAATGCACTAGATATATGTATTATCGAAATCCAGTATTCTTGACAAACCGGCGGTTCAGGATATTGGTTGTTGTTTTGTCGCTGCCGACCAGTAGACGCGGCGCTAGAAGCGAGTTACAGTTGTCTTCCAAACGGAAATTCAATACTGGGAACACCAAGGTCGTCTTTGAAGTAGTTTTCTGTAACGGTCTGTGGTACCAACTCTTGAACGTGTGTGCCATTTTAGGGACTTTCTGTCTCTTGTGATGACATCGCTTTGGGGACTTTCTTTCTTTTGGGTAAGACAGCTCGGGACCATGTGACGGGCGTATTTTGCTTCTATTGGCCTGGCGTCATTGTAGTGGGAATACTGGAAGCATCTGCTTCCGGAGGGTTTTAAACGGAAATCACTCTACGTCGGCTTGCTGGTTAAGACAGTGGACGTGTTAGAAGTTTTTTTTTGTTTTACCTGTTGATGGGATTTTTGTAACCGACCAAGTTTATAGAGGATCAGGCCTTATTTTGGCTTACGTTGTTTAGTTGTGTCGTTAGTGCTTGATAAACTCGTCCTTAGCAGGGATTTGATGTTGCCTTAAGTAGGTGAGTGAATTTGTGTTTTTTTGTCTCTCTACTATGAGTGCCGCCATTTGGGACGCCGTGAGTAATTCTAATGGCGTCTTAATTCTTTACAGAAGCTCTTTGTCTGTCCACGACCCGTCTGCGTCTGTGCGTTCTAACGAGCTGGTCGTACAGCCACCCTTTACAGGTAATTTTCTTTTTTTTTCTTCACTATTTTCTCTCGATATAAATATATATATTTTTTTTGTCTGAGTGTAAATGTTCCTTAGGCCATGTTCTGCGGGGTTTCACCGTAGGGGTACGTTTCCACCATAGATGTACATTTCCACCGTACGGGTACACTTCCGCCGTAAGGGTACATTTTCACCGACAAAATTTCGCCTGACTGAATCACTCCAGACACCGATAGAGTCCTTCTTCGTCGGAGGAAGTTTATGGTTTTTTGTTTTTCCGTCTCCACCTGCAAAACATCCAAGAAACCACCGACTGAATGTGAGCTATTATTTTTTTATGTTTATTAATAGTCTGTTGATACCTTTTTCACTTCTATATTTATCTATATATATTTTAGATTTTTTTTTTTAAATAATAACGCCTAACCGTATTGTCTCCACCCTGGTTAAATAAACCCGAGATTTACGCCAAACCTAATCGTCTTTGCTCAAGTGTTACGCTTTAATTAAATTCTTTTGTTTTCTTTTTCTCTTTTGCTAATTAAGATAATTTTCTCTATTCTAAAATTTACTTATTGAAGTCGAAACTTAGAAATATAACTTATTTTATTCATGGAAATCCAATATCCAATATTCAGCTTGCTTTAGTCCGATCATATTTAATTTTTAACTGTAGTATTAAATGAAACGAGCATAATTTCACGAATTGCGTCGAGTAACTTGAAATATTTTTCCGAATATCGATTTGTTTGGGCACCTTATTAGGGAGCTCTTGCTTCTTTTCGGTAGATTTGACGTTGAGTTGCCAGTTCGGATCTAGTTTTCCGGTCTCTAAGAGTGCCTTCATGGTCACATAGAGTCTAGTCAATAATTGATTAACAAAACAGCGCCCAATCTACTGACTCAATTGTATTCGACTGCCCCAGGGTATCATCTATTATTGTTGTACCTAGTTGTAATTACAATCATAATTAGTTTGTAGAGCGGTACTGTCACGTCAGACCATGGTTTGCGCCTGAATTATGATCGCATAGGTTCTTTTATTTATGTTGCTTGAGCTGTGATTTTCAAAGGAAAATCACATTTTTAACTAGCTCAGTTCGCTGATTATTATATTGCGTACTCTCCAAGATACCTAATATCGGTTTTTTCCTCAATTGAGCGAGATATTTTTAAAATTAACAATTGTTTTCTTTTATCCTCTATTATTGATCTTTCAAGGCTCAAGTAACTGAGTAAAATTTCTGACTACTAGCCGTAGACAGTTCTAGTCATAAATTTAGCATAGGCGCCTGGAATATTGGGGAAATCGTCATCCGATTGTTTTGTGTTTTTTTTTCTTGCCTAGAATAATAACCAAACTTTCTATTTATCGAACTTGCCTGTGTTTCTATTTATTGAACTTAATAGTGTTCCCCTTTATTAAATTCGTCTGCAATATTTCATAATTTGTGATTTGCTGACTCAACCGAGGAAACAGGACGAGAAAAGGTGGGTACTTAATTTGTTTGCGCTTCATGTTTGAAATTTTTCGGCTTCACTGACTTACTGTTGTTGCTACAGTTTAAAAAATTGGCTTTGTTAATAATCATTAGTTTTGTTTTGCGTTTCATTTTTTAATTCTTTTTTTTTAATATTGGCCTATTTCTTTGCCTATCATAATCGAAGTAATTTCGAATTTATTTAAATAATTTCTCTCTGGGTAGTGCGAAGTTTAGGCTAAAACGAGGGACATATTTCAGCTTTGGGGTTCTTGCTTATGCCGTCTACAAGCCCGTGGCGCCTTATAAATAACCCACCCTAATCTCCGGCATTAGAGCTAGGGCCTATTTGCACGCTTTGAAGACGACTCGTTCTAGCTTACGCATCCGTATTTGCAAATTTACTTATTTTTAATTTTTTTATTATTTGATATTATTCACCCTCGGGCTCTTCTAAGTCGAGATGAAGGTTTGCGCCAATTAGAAGAAAGGAAAAGCGTGGCAAAGGTCTAAATCAAAGAATAATATTTTGACCGACAAACCTAAAACTTTAAAATTAGTACATTATACTAATAATTATTACTGTTGCTATTACAATTGGCTTGCTTCCAATAATCTCCAAAATTATGAAACGTGTAGTCAATCAGCAACTACTCAAGTACTTCGAGACCAACAGAATAATTAGCGATAACTAATACCTGTTAACTGAAACCAAAAATCCTGTTTACAGTTTTGCAGATGACAGTACCCTTGTTTCCCAATTTAGATCAGAAAAGCTTTTACCAGCGACTGAGACTTATTACTGCAGACAGGAGCAGAAGGTAAGCTCGATAAGCAAGATGGCTAGATCAATAATTGAAACGAGAATATAAACTAAATACGTCACATGACCTACAGTTGTGTAATTATAAATTAATACATTAAAATATACCTAACGATAAGCTATGTACGATAATTAAGGCAAATGACCGACAGTCATTTGATAATATATTCATTAATTAAAATTATACATAACGGTAAGAAATAAACGGTAATTTAGGCAAACTAAAGTTGCCTAAATTTGCCTAAAAACCTACAGTTGCCTAACTATATAATCATTAATTAAAATGATATATCACAGTAAGAAACATATGATAATTAAGGTTAATGACAATCATTTGATTATATATTCATTAATGAAAATGATATATAACGATAAGCTATATACGGTAATTAAGGCAAATGACCGACAGTCATTTGATTATATATTCATTAATTAAAATGATACAAAATGATAAGATATATATGGTAATTTAGGCAAACTACCTACAGTTGCCTAGCCACAAATCCATTAATCAAAAGGATATATAACGGTAAGAAATATGCGATAATTAAGGCACTTAGATAAATTAAAATCGATTTTACTTGATTCTGGTTGAGTTGTCGACACTGGCGCTTCCTGCGTAGTACGTCTCCACCATGTGGTTGCGTCACCCTGACAAAAAAGGAATCGGTACGGCTACCTCACAGAAGGAATTCTATCCTATAGAAATAATTCTGCCCCACAGAAGGACCATAGGTAAATCATGAATAACTTTAGCCATCTTAAATAGAAACACTCGTGTCGAGCATACCTTTTTAAAAAAATGGGTCACCATCAACGTTTATAGATGATATGGCCGAAAATCCTAGAAAATACACATTCTACTTAATTTGCTTATTACAGCAATGACACAATCAGGCGATAGATAGACCTGAAGGTCAAAAATAGCAATGACAAATTCCGATACCTAAAAAGACCTGCTTGCCTTAAGTGTTCAGGCGAGAAGGGCTATAAATTGTCTGAAAAATAAAATATACCATCTCTGTCAAGTGGCGCTCCAAACGGATATACCTGTCGAGTAAATTGGTACTCCGGAAGGAAAGGTAGCGAGAGTATCGATATCACAAATCGACCTGTGAAAGGAGAAAATCGTAATACTGTATTAAATGAAATTTACAACGCGTTGCAAATTACAATCCAAATTGTATCGATATACAAAAAATGTTTTCCTAATTCTAGAATCATTTTAGGGTCACTTAAGTGAGTGAATCACCTGTATGTGCCTGATGATTATTGCATTGATTGATGTGATTATTTTTTCCCTCTGTTTAAGTTTTTCATAGACAGTAAAATATGTATTTGCAGATAAGTTAGCCGATTATTAGACTTTACAAACAGTTCCGAACTTTTACTGTATCAATTACCAATTGATTTGAAAACCCGACGCTTCGGCTCGTAGTTAATCACCAACTGTTATTTAATCTGGTCTAAAACGTTTTTTCGTCAACAAAATTTAGAGAATAATAGTTCGAAATTGCTGTTTTTCTTTTAACACAAATATTGTCTACCCTCAAGCTTACGTTAATAATAATTTTATTTTATTGCTACCTACTCTCTTTAGTCTCTTTCATCCATCATTAATTTGTTTTTTTTTTAAATATTTAAATCTAAAAGTGTGTGAAACGCCATTTTATAATCTATCAAACCCCTAAAAAATAATCATCTATGGACCTAAAGATGTTTTAACAAATAAACCAAATTCACAAAATTATATTTTATTATAATGTTCTGTCCACCCATACATACCGATACGCCACTGGCGAGTCTGGGGACAAAAGATTACAAGCAGCAAACACTGAACATGGTTGCCAGGGCCGGAAGATACCTTTCTCTCTCCCACCCATTAATAATTTTCAATAATATTGAAAGCACTAATAAATCGCCTTTTCAGACAAGATTTTGGGTACACCGGAATAGATTTCATGATTTCATTATTGACTGACATATTGTGACACTTCGCGCATTTATATCATATGATTTCTATGAAACGTTGACTATTATTTCACTTCACGCGGGCCATGCGCTCGCTTTACTCGCTCCGGGAGGCAACCAAAGAAAACTAACCAAAACTAATCCAAGGCATACCCAAAATCAAGAAAAAGGAACAAACAGAACCAGAACAATAAGAGCATCTGTCGGCATTGGCGGGAATCGAACCCGCGCCGACATATCACAAGATTCACAAGCACAGCCATCTAACCACTAGACCATCAAGCTCTGAACGCAATTGACCGAAAATTGAAAGCCTTGCGTGCCAAAAACTTTACATGCATTACGCATGCCTATGCGTGAAGTGTCGCAATATGTCAATGAATCATGAAATCCATTCCGGTGCACCCAGGGGTTTTATGAATGAACCATTGGGTCTTTTGTTTGCCTAGGCCTGTGACCTAACTTGTAAAGGAGCGTAGCTCACTGAGATCATTATTTCACTTGGCATACTAATTTTGCCTGACCTCAGGGATTTCAAGACAAGAACCTCCTCAGGAGGTGGGTAAGGACGTAGAACCTATTCTTACGCTTTTCAACAATGCAACTGAGATTTCTAAGCTAAAAGATGAAAGTTTCTATACAGGTGAGTAGAGGTTAATGCAAAAACTGTCAGGTGAGCCGACATTAAGTGTGCTAATCTCTGATTTGATTAGGACGTCTGATCAACATTGACTTATTTTTCGACTAAGTAAATAAGTCAATCTGCGCTTTTACCCTTCTATTCCCTAAATTGTCTATTTTCTAAAAAAAGTTTAAATAATTGCGTAATTATTTTTTTTTTACTAAAATAATCTGCCAATTTGCGGACCTAATTTTTGGCTAGTGCAGAAACAACTCTGCTTAAAGATCAGGAAAAGGGCTGTCCTATGATGTGAAGAAAACCCCATTTTTAGAGATATACAGAAAATCTGGAGCAATTTACTTACATCACGTTATTTAAAAAAATACGTAATTTTGCAAGAAGTAAGAAATAAAGCTCAATTTTCCATTTCTTGCGACACATACCTAACAAATTGTACCCATTAGTTTCCATTATATTCAGGCATGTTTACTAGATTATCTTCAGGCCACTATCCTCGTACATTTACCAAATTGTATTTCCCCACTTTATGCAAAATTTATGATCTTTGTATCGAAGCGTTGCTACAGATTTCAGGCAACCACTCTCTCCACTGCATTTAATTCATAAATAACTCTTCCGCATTATATTTCACATCCATAGAACTGGTATTGAGCCAGTGCATACCTTTTCGCCTGATAAATGGATTTGTGTTTCATTACGCCTAAAATAGGTTATAGTCGTTTTAAAAGCTTTCTGCTTCTCATGCTCTGTGAAGTTTTAAATAAATGTCATATATTTGTTTTAAATAATATAAATTTTTGAAACAACTTGATGGATATGTTTAACTCGAAATACTCTAAGAGTTTAAGTGAAACTTAAATTCCTCTAAAGAATAAAAACTAAATACGATGAAATGCTTCTCAAGTTAATTAAATTTTCCTTGGCGGCTATTTATTTTAAGTCCAAGTATTACTCTTTGGTGCTCAGTTGCTACGTTGACGTTAATCAATGGCAAGGCTCTTTTTCAGTTTAAAAAGTTTATAACTAGCATAATTTTAAAGGATATTCAGAGATGACAAATCCACTAGAACACGTTTTGTTGAAAAGCAAGTTTTGTTAATGGGAATTGTGACGGTTACGAAATCATGGTTCTTAATTAATGTTAAATTAAAAATTTTATTCATCGTTTTTGCCATTTGAATTTTTTTTTTCTCACCATTCCATCAATAATTCGATTAGTGTCATGGGATTTCTTAAAAATATTATTTAAATTTCAAAATAAAGGCTCATATGAGAATGCCATCATCATTTATTAGTCACATTGCACGGTTTAGTACTATTTCTTTGATTAATTACGGTAAAATCCAGTGATTTACATTCATTCATTGTCATTCGGAAAGAGTGCAGTGGGTCACATGTGTGAGTGCTTTTAATAAAAATAAATATTTAGTTTTAAGTGTATTTCAGGAGCTTGAACTACAATTTTACTTCGGGAACAACAACGGTAATTTCGCTTAGGATTTTTGCCTAAAGGGTCTCAAGGTTTTTTACTTGAGTTGAGCTTGAGTTTTGAGAACAAAACCTAATCAATCGCAATTGCAAGAGATACCATCAATCAACATTACGGAGCATTATAGGGATTGGTGACTTCGAGTTCTTCATCACACATCTTCCAGAGGGAGTGAATCTTCTCTGCGGGCGGAATTTCGTTCCTTCGAGGAGTAACGTGACTGCTACAGTAACATACATTTCCACCTGGTATATGATCATTTAGAAACAGCTTGACCGGATTTGTACATACCACTATTGCCTGTCATGGAGCACATATTCTGAATCTGTACGAGGAATCTTTAACTAGGAAAAGCTAAGTACTTCCATAATTCTTATTATCATTATGTAAAGCGAGTTTTATTGAGAGCTTATGTACTATCATATAGCTACGTTAAAGATATCAGTAATTATTCGGGTTTTGTAGAGCCAAATTTACAACATTTATTGTTTACTTTCTAGTATCTATTTCTCTAAACAGTAGTGTGCAACAAAAACTATTAAAAATCTTGTCCTCAGATGCTCTGTATTTTAATTTTCATGGTAGGTATCTGGCAACATTAATATTCTATATACTCAGATCCTTTAGGAATATTTTATTCCTTAGGAAAACGTATCTGTTTGCCCTATTTTTTTAGGCAAGATGGTATATTGCAATCTAGACTAAACATTCTTTGTATGCGTTTCAAGCAAACAGCAGTTTATATAAAATAATGTTCATGCTTTATTTAGGTCTGAATCCGCTTATGTGAAAATTTCAATTAAACGCTGCTTAAAAGGTCAGTCAGAGGGCATTTAATTACACAGGTTGCCTCGTCAAAAAATGTTTCATTTTAATTAATTACAAATAAGGTTTACATCACCCAGTGACGCAAGTTCGTTGCCGGAGTTACCATTTATAACTTGAATGAAATATTATTGATTATTAATTAAGCAGAGAGAAATAATTAAATTCACCCAATATTATATATTTCGAATGTATGATCAAGTGATACGTTTTTGAATAGTGCACTAAACAGCATAATATTTGAAGTTTATGTAAAATCTATAAGTTGCTTACATTTAGTACCAAAAAAAAAATATGCCAAAACTCTCCTTTATTCTTGGGAAGCTGCAGAGGTGAGGGTAAAGAAAACTAATAAAACAAAATTAGAACATATTTTCCAATAAATTGCCACAGCATTTTTTGACGTTTTATGTTCATAATATTTGACCTAAGAAAGCTAGCTACTTAGAGATAAAAGAATGCGACAAAACAATATACGACTGTAGTAATAGTTCTTCCAGTTCTACAATAACGACCGTGGAAGTACCACTGCGTTATCTAAAAGTGTCGTGAAGTGCATCAAGTGTGTATGTTTCGATACTTGGACAACGTTGATGGTATGAGCCATATAACAGGTCACGGTACCCTCACGGGTGTATTATAGGCCTTAGCCTTTATGGCCTGTGGACACACATAAAAAATCCTTAAAAGCCAATGAGTCATATAACATAAACCTGGTTAAGGTAAATGTAATAATTAATAGCATGAAGCTAATAGCTAAGTGTGTCAAATGACTTTTGCCTTCCAAATTTCGCTTTTCCATTATGTTTACGTGGTAACCCAGTATTTGGATTGGTAACTTAAACACAAAATAAATTATTCTTGTATTAAAATTTCAATATGTGTATCATATTTCTTGTAATTATGAATAACCAATTAATGATGTAGGAAATGAAACCATATTGTTTTGTTACTTTGTGGCGTTAAAAAAATAAGCTCCAACTGTACTGCTGAATAATTATTATTGACTACACTAATCGCGCAAACTTATGATGGAGCCGCAGTTCTTTCATCAAAGAAAAATGGTGTTTAAAAAAAGGCTCCTGGGATTTTTTTACCTTTGCGGTTAAATTATAATATGTGTATCATAACTCTTAAGGTTATGAAAATCGAAGTGATGTTTTGGATATTGAAACCGTATTGCCTTATTTTTTCGATATATCGGAAAGCAAAGTTGCCCTCCAAATTTTGTTTCTTTAATATGTTTACGTGGCAGCCCGGTATTAATAGCTTGAACACAAAATTAATTACTTTCGTGTCACAATTTTAATATGTGTATCATACTTCCTACAATTATGAAAATTAAATTATTGATTTAGGATTTGAAACCATGTTGTTTTACTTCTTTGTCACGTCCAAAAAGCAGCAGCTTCAATCGTACCTCTGAAGAATTATTATTGACTTTTTAAGTGACCAAAAATATTGTATAACATTAATCGCGCCAACTTTCGATGAAGACGCAGGCCTTTCGTCAAAGAAAAATGGTGTTCATAAAAAAGTTTGTGTTTTTTTCGAAATGACGCGCAATATTTTTTGCTGATATCGAGTTAGATAAATATTTGTGTAAATGAAGATGAAGATGTCAATTGTCAAAATGAAATACCTTTGTATTAAAATTATAGTATGTGTATCATACTTCTTGAGGTTATGAAAATCAAAGTGATGTTTTGGATATTGAAACTGTATGCGTATTTAGGAAGGCTCCGCGTGACAGAACCCCAGTTAAAAACAGTAACACACAAAACTAAGTATTAATGATTAAGTCAATAATAAACTGTAGCAGTTATGGTAAGTCAATTGAGCCAAAACGTTTCTAACATAGAGCGCAAATAAACTAAATCAACTGTTCTTACTGCCTATGTTTTCTTTTCTCTTCTCTTTCGGAGCACAGGTAGGTAGTTAGGCAATCGAAAAATTAAATAACACAGGTAAATTCAGTAAATAGAAAGTTGGTTTATTTCTTAATAAATCCCGTAGAAAAAGAACGAAGCGATGATTTTTTCAGTTAAATGGACAAGAGAATGTACTACAATTGTGTCCGGTACTCCATACCACTTTCGCTTAATAATATGACTAGCATTGAGTATTATTCCAAGTCAGAAATTTTACTCAGTTACTTGATCACAAATCACAATTATTAATCAAATTATCTTGCTCAAATAAAAGCCCGATATGATTACTTGATAGATTAAAAAAACTGCAAATAGTAATCAAGTTACTTTGCCCACTCAAATTCTAGAGGTGATTACTTTACGGTGGCTAAACGAGGTTCGGAGTGAAATGTTATGCAATATAACCAGCGTTAGAAACAAAACAAACTAATTAAAAATATAAATTTACGTTCTTTCTTTAAAGATCACCAAGTTCAAGTAACATAAATAAAAGACCCTCATTTACTTGTTTATTGAGACGCGAAAACCATGATTTGTTGTCACAATACCGCTTTACAAACTTCTCAAATGTTTATAACTAAAACTAGGTACGCCAATAATAAATGTTGCCTTGAGCAGCTAATTAAATATCAAATCAGAAGATTGAGCGCTGTCATCGTTAATCAATTATTAACCAAACTCTATCTGACCATAAAGGCACTCTTCTTAGAGGTTAGAAAACTAGATCAGGAACAAGACACATACAACGCTAAATCTACTGAAAGAAAGCGAGTGCTCCCTAATAAAGGTACCCAAATAAATCGATATCCAGGAAAAATATCACGTAGCGTGTCGCGACTGTGCCGCGAATTCCATAAAATTATACCCGATTTATTTTATTAAGCTATGAGCCTGTCATGGCCAGTTACAAATGTTAAAATTATATCAATTGACAGGAATAATGCAAACTGAATCTTAGATTTTGATTTATTTGTCGGAGCAAAGAAAATGATCTTAATTTTCGAGAATAAAATAAGTTAAATTTTAGATTTCAACCTATTAATCGGAGCAAAGAAAATGATCTTAGTTAGCAAAAAAATAGAATAAGTTGAAGCTTAGATCTTGAGCAAAGAAAGTTGCAGTTTGGCGTATCTTCGGGTTAGATTTCGGGTTTATTAACCAGAGCGAAGAAAATTACGAATAGGCGTATATATTTAAAGATAGAGAGAAGAGGGAAAAAGGAAAAAACACTAATAATAAAGGTAAGGTAAGGTAGTTCACATTTAGATGATGGTTTCTTGGAGGTTTTCCGGGAGGAAAGAAACCATACACTTCTTCTGATGCAGAAGAACTCTACCGGTATCCAGGGGCAAGTCACAATCCAGAGACTAGAGGAAACTTAACCAGTTTGGCGTGGCCAAGGGACGGAGCTGAGAAGGCTCGCAGATAAGACCCTGCCGAAGGTCAAAATATTCAAGCTTCCGCATGTAACTCATGATCAAAGGACATTTAAACTCAGAATAATGAGAGTAAAATATGAAGAAAAAATCAGAGAATAAAAAAAACTACCTGTAAAGGGTTGTTATTCGACTAGATCGTTGGAACTCTTAGTATGTACCTCGTGGATGGATGAGAACGCATCTGTAAAGGAATTAAGACGCAATTAAGACGCACGGCATCCCAAAATTGCGGCATTCGTAGTAGAGAGACAAAAAAAGCAAAATCACCTCACCTAGCTAAAGCAGCATTAAATCCCAGTAACGGAGTGAGTTCAGGCACTAACCAACAACTACCAAAGATAAGGCAAATAATGCCTGAAACTCCAAAAATTGGTCGGCAAGGTAAAATTAAGACAACTTCCACCCGACTACACTGCTTTAAGCGGCAAACCGACGTAGAGTAATCCCCTTGAAACTTCCCGGAAGCAGAAGAGCTTCCTCTAATATCCCCACTACAAAAATTACGATTAACCAATAGAGGTATAGCCGCACGTCACATGGTCATGACCTCTCATATCCAATAATTTATGCAAAGCGATTTTAAAAACAAAGAAACCGCACTTTTGGTACATTGGTTTTCACCATAATTTTCACTCGAACCAGAAAAAAAGGCATAGTCGTTTGAGCCGTATTTTATTAAAAGAAACGTGTTAAAATAAATCTCACCCCTCCCCCGCTCTGTCAACAGATCCTCGACAATAGCGCTTCATTCTGAATCAGTACGTGTCAATAATAGAAACCATAAATCGCGTTAAGCAAAATCTATGTGAATAAACGCCATTACCGATATTGAATTGCAATGAACAACCGCGATTCACTTTCAACACGTAGGAAAATCGCCGATTCTTGACAAAGTATAAGTGGTTCACCATTTAGTCAAGAATAGACTAATCAAATTAGAATTTGGTCACTGTAAACCAAATGAAAACTGAGCACGGTACACGAGTATTAAGAGATCGAATTTAAATAATAAATAAAATGAAATACAAATTTTTATGATTTTTAAAAAAGACTGCCATGTTCACCTGATTTATCAAACATAATAGATATTAATGTTTTCTAATCTAATAGTACATATGATGATGTATTAAATGAGTTTTAAAATAAAGACAGCCATGTTGACGTGATTTAGGACTTTTTTAGGACCGGAACCTTTCTGTGGCACAGGGATGCACATCTACAAGGGATAATTCAGGAAAAAAGAGCGAACCAAGTGGATCAATCCATGGGAATGCCTTCCAGGGTTAAGGCAATCAAATTTGGTTCTAGGGCCCCCCTCACCCAGACAGATCAAAACACCTTATAACACTGAGTAAGAACAATCTCCATCCATCCATCCTCACCGGCTTTCTTACGGGTCACTGCCGGTTGAGAAGGCATTTGGAGAGAATAAAAATTGACACCGAGGACAGTTGCCGGTTCTGTGAGGAGGGAGAGGAAACAGGCGAGTGACCTGCTTCGGGTGCTGCATCGTCGAACAGGAGGAACTTTCATACATAAAGCCATCCAGACTACTTGCTTTTATTAAAGCACTGAAGCTGGATGAGGTAGTCTGATTGAGAATCACATCAACGGAAGCACCATGGAAGGAGACACAATAGATCTGTACAGGTCGCAGTGTATCAATATCCCCTAGATCATTCATTCATTCATTCATCTAGTATTTAACGTTTTCTAATCCGGTAGATATGTGTGTTTGTTACTCGAAGTGTTATTCATTCAATAATATTGATTATTACACTGACATTTCCGAACGATGATATATTTTGGTGGATCATGGTAAGTAATTTTACCTTTTTAATGTTTCGGCTGGTTTGGGCATCCTACTATAACTAGCATTGCACGCCACTGGCCATATGCTGGTTCCTATATTAATTATTCACACATTTTGGGAAGTACAAGGCAAAAAACGTTTTTTTAAATCTACTACTAAAGATTTCATGAACAGCATAATATCAGCTCACTAGAAACACCAAACCGGCAGTAATTAACCAAAAGAAATACATGCATAATGTAATTCACCTAAAAGATGCAACTGGCATCGAGCGTATACTAAAATATTCAACGACGTAATTTAGCAACCGACAAGCGTCATTCCCAGTTTCCGGCCTGTTCATTCGTAGGATTCGTCGGGAACATAGAATATTAAAAATGAAATTGCACTCCCGAGAAATGTCGATGTAATGTAGTTTCTTGCCCACGCTTGATTCAAAAGGTTTTTGTTATATGGAAAATGGTATTTATTCCGATAACGAATGCTAGTAGGTTCAATCAAAGTCGATGTCGTTTTGCATCCATATGTATCTGGAGGTGATTAAAATGATAGTATCACCAGCGTGACAGTCATATTTGTGGCACCTCAACCAGATATTTGGCTACAAGATAAGACATATCCTATAAAGGCTGTAGCTATAACTAAAACAATTGTTGATATTCAGGTTTCTATAAGACAATAGGAACTATAGTAAAGTCTTCGACCAATATGAGTGTACAGACAAACAAAAAATGGAAGATTCATTAGCATGCAATGCTTGAATTAATCATTCATAATTTACATTTCGACAGATATGAGCTAGTCTTCCCTTACCAACTCCTACACATTAAAGGTTGGATAAATGTTTCTACTTGTCACAAAAAAATCACAAAGTTTACACACTGCAGTTGTGATAATTACTATCCGACATGTTCCAAACTTAGACTATCTCACCCGCGCACACTCATTATTTCACTTTTCTTCACACACATACCGGTCCACGCGTATTCACGCATTCTAAACGGTATAGAAATGGAGTAAAAATGCGGTGCTCTGATTGGTGGGTTCAAGATGAAAGCATTAAAGTAAACGTTGCTTTCACTTGGTCTACGGTCCCGCGAATTTATTTCAACAGGTCTGGTAGTGCAGTGGTCAGACCCTGTGCTTGTAATACTGTGAACTACTAAAATGCATAAACTTAACTAAGTAAATATCACCCTCTCCTAAGTTTGAACTTGAACTTGAAAAATGATATATAAACATTCACAGTAATTATAAACAACAGAGCGTTCGACGGGAGCGATTTTAGTCCTTAACGTTGCAGCCATCAGCATTTTGTAAAATATAAATACGCAGGCAAACGCCAAATTCATCAGACTTTCGGGTCTCTCTTAACTCTGCTCGATTAGTTGAGTGCAAGCACACAGGTGCGTACTATGCTAGTTGTTCTATCCCGCAACCTAAACACCTGAGAGCACCTGTGCATAGGTACAGTGTGATCAATTCCCCACCTAATCTGGATGTACATGTACATAGGTACACGGCACTCGGGGGATTTCTAAGAAGTAGTGAGAGTCGAATCTACAAGTAAAGTATCAAAATTTTCGGTAAGGGGATTTTTAAAAGAAGTGCAAGTGCCTTAGTAATCTGTGTCAAACTTAAAATAAACTACTCCGTCATTGACAAACGTTAAAAGACTTACCATATAAATATTAAAACAAGTACATAAATAAAAGTCAACCCAGCTCCCATAAACTTTATTAATAAAAGTTACCAAGGGCCCAGAAACACTGTAAACTAAGCCTCCCTCGAGAATACATGCATTTAGTATTAATTGGGTATAGTGTAAACTCTTAATTCATCTATAAATAAAACACGCATTTATTATTGCTCGCGTACAGTATAACCGTTGTTAAGTTTGTTTGTAAATAAACTTGTTACTGTTTTTATCAACGTGTCTCCTTTATCATCTCTTCTTACCTGACGTAGAGCGATTCCGAATCTGAGCTATTCTTCTGCATGCTAAGCAAGGCGTGGCGTCACGGATAAAAACCAATTCGTGACAACACGGGCGGCCCGGGTTCGGTTCCCGTCGGTGGCAAGACATGTTTAATATATTTCTTCAAATCTATATTCGTTTCTTTTTTTAAATTTGGGATAGTTTGGGTTAGGTCTGTTTGGTTGCGTGAAGAGTTAACAACACTCCCTGCCGTAGGTCTGTAAAGCCTCCGGAGAGCCTCCGTAAGCTAATACACGTTATCACCTCTTCAAATTTCGCCTAAACTTTTATTCCAGTTTTATTTGCTCAATGTATTTCCTCTCAGCCTCATCCGAAACTATTTCAAATGGCTTAAATTACCTTGTTTCCCATTATCATTCTATTTTTACCGAAATCAATTATCCCGTCGTCCAT
>MU181938.1:846313-864721 GCA_016904865.1 Pissodes strobi | reverse complement strand
GAGCAAAGCGGTCCCACCGAGCTTTAATAAATAGAGGATTATGGATTAATACGAATTTTGTTTTCAAATGTGTCTCCTATAAATCAGGGTTATCTGTCGGGTGATAGGCTTTTAGGGAATTCTGTTATTTTAAACCAGGTTTAGTAATGCTGTGCTATGCTACATTAATCGCAAGTACTGAATACGATTTCGTGTACTTTCCAATCAGATATAAATGCAACCTGGTATTTTGAACAAAATTTACCCACCTTCCTTGGTAGTTTGAACTAAGTTCGAACTAATATAAATACATGAACCTGCAGCCAGTTGCAGTTTTCTAGCCCAAACTAACCACAACAAGGATACGATTCTACCTTATTATATTAGATTTCGAACGATGTAATCAAAAGCCTCTAAGGTTGTTGGCAACAGCGCTAAATCGCTATAAGCCTCAGTATGAGATATTCAGAATATTAATTCCTTGTATAGATATCCGTCAAGTAACTCGATGTTACTTAGAATTATACTTGACAGCATTGACTAAATCTAAAGAAGAGATGGTAAATTATTGAATTACCAGGCGTAAACCCTGCTTAAAATAAATGGACAGGCAACAAGTAAGAGATAGACAGTCGATAATTACTAATAATTACCTGCTATACCACAGGGTCGCGGCTAACTTTTCGCCACCCCCTGATGCAGGATCTTCAGTGAGATTCGACCAATAACCACGAAGTGTTCTCCTCCCCGCTGTAACTTATTGAGAAAACTTGGAAGGGGAAACAAAAAAAATATCACCCCAATTATACAACAATAACAAGTGTATATTCAGTATTGGTGATTATACTTTTGAATTAGATAAGGTATAAAATTGTTACAGGAAGAATACCTTTTGTATGTAGCTATATCTATTAATACATATACTAAAGATGGATGATTAAAATTAATGATTTACGTTTATTGTCGCTGGTTAGGTTTGACGTTAACGTGTTGTCATATTTCTTTCAATAACAGAATGATATAAATATAAAAAAATGTAAAAGAACTTAATTGAAAACAAGTAATAACGAATAATATGCTCATAAATATAGAAATAGATCATTTGTGAACACATACAGACTGTAATTTGAATTGAATTGAATGATAATGGAAGTGAGATAGATAAATAATGATCAAACAATTGTTAGGCACGTTTAGCCATACAATATCATATACCAAATGATTACGAAAGATCAAAAACTAATTTCAACAAATTAATTAATAACCACAATATACATAAGGCAACTATCGCCTCATCATACTAGTAACGGAAGTCAACAGAAATATTTATTACTACTTAAACTTTGTGCACGTCTACCATGGTATACGTCTCGCAGTTGTACATAAATAAACCTTAACGATTTAGTCTGTGAAATACCGTTATGTAAAATTATTACAATCAGACAGTTAAACAGTCAGAATGACAATGTTTATCATTTACCACAATATAAATTAAATGGTAAGAATAATGAAATATAGCAAAAAAACTGAGCATTAATTGAATCACACTAGCAAATAGTATCGCTACCAGAGGTATACTGATTTAAATTAGCTTTGCTTACACCTAAACAGTTTCAAAAACATTCATATCAATAACACGCAGAAAGAAATAAAACACGCAATGTAATACACTGCTGGAAATACTAATAACACGAGCGGTGACGGTGACTGTTTGTGACAAAGTACTAGAAAGTTATGACGTCATACTACCGGATTCGCCAAATCAAGCGATAAAGTCACTCACTATTGAAATGATTTGAATCAGTTAGAAATAACTTTTTAGATGCTTAGTGGGAATACATACCCCACGCGTTATGCGGCAGTCAAAATTGCAATCAACACATGCCACTAATAGGATTATGCCAAATAAGGCATTAACTTGTCAACCGTGAAGACCACGCGCTTGTCCAGAAACCTGGGAATTATGCCGCCAAAATTACATCCATAGAACTAAAGGGTTTTTCAATAAGGATGGGTCGATGTTGAAATGGAATAAAACAAGCTGTGTGTAAGGTATTAACGAAATTCTAGTTTTATTTAAAAGGCCTATGTATGCCATTATGTATGGAATATGACATCGATCAAATGTCCGCCGCGGCTTCTCACGTTGGGACGGATCCGAGTGGTCCAATTTTCAATAACTCTGCCGCATAGATCCTGCTGAATTTCAGCGATGGCCTGGGTTATGTTGACTTTAAGGGCATCGGTCGATTGCGGCTTATTGACATAGACCTGCGACTTCAGAAAACCCCACAAGCAATAGTCTAGCGGGGTCAAATCGCACGATCGTGGTGACCAATTCACGTCACCTCTGCGAGAAATAATCTAACCCTCAAATCGTTCACGCAGAATGTTCATCGTGGCGTCCGCTGTGTGGCACGTAGCGCCGTCCTGCTGGAACCACATGTCGTTCACGTCCATATTGCTCAATCTGGGCCAAAGAAAATCGGTTCTCATCATTCTGTAGCAGTCGCCGTTGATGGTGATGGCCTCAGCAACGTCGCTTTTGAAAAAGTTCGGCCTGATGACGCCGCCGCCCCAAAATCCGCACCAAACGGTAGCTTTTTGTAGATACATTGCTACCTGACAAACCTCATGTGGGTTGGCGTTGTCCCATGTACGGCAATTTTGCTCGTTTATATAGCCATTCATCCAAAAATGCGCCTCTTCGCTAAAAATATTTTTTCGGCCCAATTTCGGGTCCTCTTCTGAGCGTTCCGAAGCCCAGTCAGCAAACAAGCGGCGTTGTCTATGGTCATTAGCTTTGAGCTCCTAAGTCAACTGGATCTTGTACGAGTACAGGCTCAAGTCCCGACGCAAAATTCGCCAATTTAAAGTCTGTGCAGGACCGAGGCAGTCAGCCTCGGGTTCTCCTGCACACTTTCACGGACAGCGGCGATGTTCTCAGCCGATCTGGCATTTCTTTGACGTACAGGTGTTGGCTGACTGTTTACAGACCCGGTCGTTGGAGAGACGACTTTGAAGGGCCACCGCGTCTGCCATAAAATGGGCGCAACGCGCGCAACGTTTGCACTAACGAACACCCATTTTGATAATAAAGTTTTATCATTTGGACGTGCTACTCAATCGTGTAACTTGCCATGGTGATTTGGCATCAGTGACTGAATAATAAACAACAATCTAAACTAACGCCGCCAAAACAACATGGCCGCCACAGGCCGCCTACTTTGACCCGTCCCAACTGAACATAGAGCAATTTCCTGCCGTAGGGCATGATCAACTCCGAGCTGAAATATCGAACTTTAATAACGGATAATCAGTGGAATATTCCGTCAATATATAAGCCTAGAGTGCGAAATATTGATACAATCCAATACAATCAGCCAATTCAAGGGTATGGGAGTGAATCCTACAATTAAGCAACGCAACTTAGAGTGGTTCTCGAGTCGATATCGATTGACGACACGACGCGGCGTTCGTTGACCGACTATGAGTGACGAGTCACACATCTAAAAATTATCATTTCCAAAATGAGAATATTTCATAATCACCTAAGAAGAACAATGGATTTCCAGGTCTAAATCAACGAGACAGTTACCACGGTATGACCATCAAATGTTCAAAACGTAAGTTCCATTTTCAGTGCTAGATCTCTCTAAATAACCTTACCATATAATTCCTGCCTGCGTATATTCCAATTACTCGGCTAATCTGTAAACAATATATCACTATTGTTTTCTTTTAGACACAACTCTCCAAGAAAGGCTGAAATATATTCCAGATGCCCAAAATATCTCGAATCAGGAATTAAGAGTCATAATTAGCAAAGTCGAAACCAGAGGGTGGCCGTCAAGGTATATTATAGAACCGAAAAAAAAAGAGAATAAGGCAAGTGATTAGACGAAGGGTTCCTTTTTTTCATTTAGAAAGGCAGCACAATAAGACAAAACCTAGGGGACAATATCAATATACAACGAAGCTTTGTAGTTTCAGCTGGGAACGATATACCGTGTGTGTAAAGTTAACCGTTCATATAAAGGCGTGTACATTTGATATGTATAAACATAAGTATGAAATATTTGCTTCGAAATATCTAGCTTTATGGATTAGGTTCCATACTTTCCCAATACTAGTACTATTATGATGTTTATATAATTTTTGAAACCTATTTAAATAAATAATATGATGTTTGATTATCCCCACAGAAATACGTTCAATCTACTATCGTCCTACATCAATTTTATTTAAATCTCCTACGCTATTTTATCCAGAAACTGGGTTATCTTATATGTATTGTCATCGTAGCCCGTTACAAAGATAAACACTAAATAATCAGTTACTAAAATAGCCAAGACATGATCATGTTCCATTCACAGTTCCCGAGTCCACTCGGACGTAATATCTGTTAGCAATTGATATCCAAATAGTCAGCTCTGATAATAAGAAAAAGTCGTTAGGCTTGCCTTAAATAATTAAAGTGGTAATAAATGGATACTATGAAAGTAAAGAGCGGCACTTACTCACAGTATTGTCACTTCGATGAGATCCAATTCATATTTATCGAATATTTATTTATTTATTTATTTAATTATTTATTTATTTATTTATTTATTTACTTATTTATACATATAAATGAACAAGAAAAAAACTTAGACTAAAGAAACAATAGATTAACTGATCAGAACGAGAAAAACAAAACAACGGACATGTACGCCTATGTAAACACATGCATCAGCATGCAGCATCTAACAACAACCTTCGAATCCCACTGATGGATGTATTTAACATATCGAAGCTTACATTACCAGCGCATAAAGCGTTGCACCTTTGCAGCATGGTATTAATTGGGGAAATGTCATTCACACGAGTATAAAACTATTTAGTCTTTAAAATTCTTAAATTTACTTTGGGGACTCTAAAATTAATAAAATTATCAATATCACAGTTTTCGTATTTTAGATTATTCAATATTAAATATATAAATATTATTGCTTGTAAGTATTTGATAAGAAAAACTCCCCAACATAGACTTGTACGAAATCATATATGGGTAAGTACCATATTCCCTTAGATGCAAGTATCGAAGAAACCTTCTCTGACCTTTTTCCTCTATATTAGCATTTGTAGCTGCATTAGGCATCCAGACTGTGGAGGCGTATTCTACGTGCGGACGAACCAATGAGAGGGATTATTACAGGTAATAATCCCTGCCAATGCATTATAAAGTTTACTGATTGTAGATGTTTTAAAGGAACCGCAGTTTCTAATCAGCCTTATTTGAGCAATATTCAAGATGATAATTAAATTTTAAGTTGCACTGGAAAAGTACTCCGAGATCCTTTGCCTTTGTCTTACCTTCCAAGTATTTGCTATTGATGTGATAATGGGTGAACCTTCCTAGTGTACGACATGGTAGAACATTTGTTAACATTTAGAGACATCCCATTTAGATCAAACCAAGCCGATACACTGGTCAAATCATGCTGTAGTTGAACAGAGTCGTCATTTGGATATACAGTTTTGTATATGTTAAAATGGTCGGCATAAAAAAGGCCTATAGATCCTCTTGTGACGGAAAGTAAGTCATTAATAAGAATGATAAAAAGTAAACGCCCCAGTATACTACCTTGCGGCACTCCAGACGTGATTACAAACCGTTCAGAAAAGCTCGCCCCGACCTTTACCGACTGAAGCCGTTGTCTCAAATAAGACTCTATGAATAAGTATGACCGTTCAGAAAAACCCTGATCTACTAGTTTGTTAAGAAGTATCTTATGATAAACTCTGTCAAAAGCCTTGGCACAATCGATGTAGATGACATCCAGTTCACCATCGCTCTTAATTGCCTCGGCAGCATGCTCAGCAAAAACACACAGATTGCTAGTGGTTGATCTATCTTTCAAGAATCCATGCCGGGAATTTGAGATCGTAGGTTCAATCCAGTCATAAACAGCATTGCGAAATATATTTTCAAAAATTTTTGCTATGCTGTTGATTAAACAAATGGGTCTATAATTAGATATATCGTTTATTTTTCCATTTTTAAAAATTGGTGTTATGACAGATACCTTAAAATTCTCTAGAAATAGGCTATTTTTGATAGAAATATTAAAAATATGACATAACGGAAGTGCCAACTGTACTGCACAACCTTTATAAATGTAACTAGGTATACCGTTAACACCCATTGATTTTTTAGGTTTAAGATCTCTTTATTATTTGGTTTACGATAATCGACTGGAAGTCAAATACCCCCCCTGACCGTTGACAGGACTTGTACCCACATCCCCATCATAATCAGAATAAAAAATGTTTGCAAACGCATCTGCGATATTCTGGGGATCACTATAATGTGTGTTCTCAAGCAACATCTTTCCCGGCATCCCAGCATGTCGTCCTCGGTCTAGCATGAATAGACCTTTAATCGTAAAATACCTCCACCGAGGCATTCACGTCCGGACACTGTAACAAGGAGCTCCAGTCTTGTGACGATATTAATCAGTAAATCAATTTTGAATTCTACCATTTTCAATCTTTAATACAAATATCAGTATATCAGTGTATTTTCGGACCTGAGAATATGTAACCAACTATGAAAAGTCTGGACGCTTTTCAGTAAACGTGTGGGCATGGTTAAGTATTCACGGTCTTGGAGTGTGTTGGGCTATTAATTACGGTGACCGGTTCAATGCAGTAAAATATAGAAATATATTAGAAAATGCAATGTTACATAGCGTATCTCAACGTGGCAATATCTTTATTTTTCAACAGGACAATTTTTCATTGCATAATGCAGGAATTGCCAGAGAATGGTTTGAAAATAATATTATAGAGATAATGTTATGGCGCGCCAAGAGCCCCGACCTTAATGTTATTGAAAATGTTTGGGGCCTAATGACGAAAAAAGATGTATAATTCCAACTTTCAACCTGACAATAGAGACAGCCTTGTGAACGCAATAGACTTATTCTGGGACGAACTGAGTGATGATCCAGAATTAACCAGAAGTCTCTATTTATCTATACCTCGTCAACTTAATAAAGTGTTAGAGGGAGATGGGGCAATTACTAAATATTAAGAAATCTTTATATGAACAAATTTTGTTATTTTAGATTTGCTGCTAATGAAAAAGAAATATATAATTTTATTAATAATTAGCAACATAAACATTTTCATGTATTTGAAATATTTGCTATGTTTCACCAAATATCTTATTTGACTTTGCAACCATTGTATACTACATGTTTGTACAACACTTTATCGAACTTTTGAAATGATAGGCAGGTTCACAAAGCACAATTATTGCTGTACAACACTTCAATGAACACAACTGTACAACATACTTAATTTTTGAAACAAACATGTGCTGGATATCTTTCTGTTATAAATGCTCCTCCTACTGACTATGATATTCAAGACCTCAGCAATAACTTCTCAACTTTCAAAAACGTCTTTCCATGTACATCTGACATACTTTGTCCATATAGCAATTTTAACGATTTTCCCGTCAAACCAGGTTGGAATTTACAACATACCTCGTTTTTGAAAAAAAAACATATGCTGGATATATAATTTTTATAAATGCTCCTCCTACTGATTATGATATTCAAGACCTCAGGAATCATCTCTCAACTTCCAAAAACGTCTTTTTATGTACATGTGATATATTTTGGCCATATAACAAGTTTAACACCTTTTCCGCGGTAACAGGTTGTAATGTATTCATGGGGCAATACAACAGACCTCATTTTCAAAAAAAACATAAGCTGCTTATCTTCCTGTTATAAATACCCCTCTTTCTGAGTAATCATGTTTCAACTTCCAAAGAAGTCTTTCCATGGAGATCTGACGTACTTCGGCCATATAGCAAGTTTAACGGCTTTCTTGCCGAACCAGGATGGAATTTGTTGATGGAGCAAGCTACAACATACCTTGTCTTTGAAAAAAAAACATGCTGGATATCTTTTTTTATAAATGCGCCTCATACTGATTATCATATTAAAGCCCTCAGTACTAATTTCTCAACTTCCAAGAACGTTTTTCCATGTACGTCTGACATACTTTGGCCATATAGTAAGTTTAACGGTTTTCTAGCCGTAGCAGGATGGAATTTGTCATTGAGCAAGCTATAACATACCTTGTTTTTGAAAAAAGACATATGCTGGATATCTTTCTTTTATAAATGCTCCTTCTACTGATTATGATATACAAGACCTCAGTAATAATTTCTCAACTTCCAAGAACGTCTTTCCATGTACATCTGATATATTTTGGCCATATAGCAAGTTTAACAGCTTTCTCGCCATACGAGGTAGGAATTTGTCATTGAGCAAGCTACAACATACCTCGTTTTTTGAAAAAATATACGCTGGATATGTTTGGCGCCTCATACCGATAATGATAATCATTTCTCAACTTTCAAGAACGTCTTTCCGTTTGACAGCAAGCGCCTTCCGAAGATGCGCATGAAATTAGGATATATTGAAGGAGTACCGGCTATATATCGCCGTTGCGAAACATCGTGTGAAAAGCGGTGTGATAACCCTTCACTAGGGCCTATCTCAGAAATCAATGCCCATTTGCTTGGGGACTTCCTTATCTCAGTGGGAACCCAGCCGTCTTTTCCTGCTTCAATCAGACAGAGAGTTTAGTGTAGCCTAGTTATCCCGACTGGTACCTTTGCCTAGGTCTTCCAATTACCGAGGACAAAACACAGGATCAATATCAATTAATAACAAATCAGCACGGATAATATGTTGAGCTTTGTTCTTAATGTATCGTGCTACTACCTTTACTTTTCCAAGTGAAAACACTAAATGTAATCTACCAAGAAGTACATACTGGAAATATTACTTCCAGAGATACTGAGTTTTAGTCCGCTGATCTTATTTAGTGATTTTAGTAAGAGACAGTCCTCTATAATTCTATAATTATTTTACCGTTTCCTCTCTTGGTATTACCTAAATTTATACTGTACAATTAGGGCGGTTATGCTATTCATATTAAGTTAATTATATCTAGCTGTAAAACCCATGTATCGTGCTACTACCTTTACTTTTCCAAGTGAAAACACTAAATGTAATCTACCAAGAAGTACATGCTGGAAATATTACTTCCAGAGATACTGAGTTTTAGTCCGCTGATCTTATTTAGTGATTTTAGTAAGAGACAGTCCTCTATAATTCTATAATTATTTTACCGTTTCCTCTCTTGGTATCATCTAAATTTATACTGTACAATTAGGGCGGTTATGCTATTCATATTAAGTTAATTATATCTAGCTGTAAAACCCATGGCAGAAATTTAATTTAACTTATTTAAATCTTGCTATTTAATTCTCGCCCAATATAGATAGACTTGAGCTCAACTCTTTCCTTTCGTAAGAGGCTATATTTCTACCTATTCCCTTTAGTAAAACCCTCTTTTGTTTAGCGTTTTTAAAGATATTTTATACCTAGATCTTCTAAAATCCAGCTGGCAAGGGAGTAAGTTAAGAGTGGTTTAGCGAATATTTATTACCAAATATTTGCAAAAAATTGTTATTATATTTAAGCAATAGAAACTGAGCACTGTTAAATTTTCTTTGAAAATAATTCATCTACTGGAGTATTATTAAGTTTACTATTAAAACAATAATTCATCTAATTGAATAACATTAGGATTTTTATTAAGGCTTACTTATAGTAGTTAATATATAAATAATTGGAATACCGTTTACCACCAGTGATACTGATAAGTCAGCGGCAGTGATTTTCTATCGCATTTAAAAAAAAAAGTAACCGTCAGTTGATAGTATTTCCTTAATTCAGGAAAGGTATATTCTTATACATACGCAGTTAGTTTTAATAAATAAGTTGTTTGCAATCCTGGTGTTTATTTTGGAAACTAAAGTAAAGCTATAATTTAATCTCATTTTAATTCTCTCATTTCACAGGGTATTTTTTTGTAAATTTGAATATCCAATTTTCAAACCGACAGTATTTCTAATTAATTTCTTACAATAAAAATTTAGTGGCGCCGACTCTAACGACCACAAACTTTTACCCACGCCTTTCAAAAAAAATTACCACCGGCTGAGTGAGTCAGGCATATGTACAGCTGCATGAGAGGTTAGCGAATAAAGCTGGTTACACTGCACAGAAGCCAAGCTGCAAAATGTTCCCAGATTGGGCGGATACACTTATTGATGTTCTCTTTAGGTTCCATATGTCACATAATGGCCGGAGCCTAAAGATACTATTTTATAGAGTAGAGGAAAGTACTGACTGTGGTATAAGAGTTATGTGACCTTAAAATGCTCCTGATATCTTTATTTAAATTTATATAAAAAATTTACGTAATGTACATCCACAAGTATTATTTTTATACTAATTCCTGTACAAGTAGAGAATATCTATTGAGACATTATACCATTGTCGTTTTGTGAATAATTGAATTAATTTTCCATTGTCGACGATATTGTTTATCGCTTTTGTATGAAGTAACGAAGGGTAGAGTTGAAATTCAACCCAAACTACTTGGAAAATATATTTGTATAACAAAGTGCACGCTCTATATACTTCATTTCTAATTTATTTTTCAACTGGAACAATGTCCCAATTCAATACAATGAGTTAAGTGTTCGAACATTTAATTTAATGGCACGGATTTGTTAAAACTTGAATTGACTAAAATGGCAATTAGTCCCTTAAATTACCTTAAAGAAATCCCATTGTTATTGGAAAATGCTGGAAAAATAAAGGATCGCGACGAACATTCTTACAATCATCTTGACCTTTCAACCAGAACAATTGGAGAATGACAAATTGAAAAAATCTTTACGGTTGTAAATTTGCTTTAATTTGCCATTTTTCAGTAAATATTATCATTTTAAAAATGTCTGGGATATTTATTTTCGTTTGAACTCGTCAATGATGTTGCTTTATAAGATTTCATTTATTTTTTATGTTTTACTAAATGCATTTCTGTGTTAGAAAATGTTGATAAAACATTAGATATTAAGAAATAAGTTGATATTTTCATTATAATAAATAAATAAATGATCATGTCCTAGCTAATCTTAAAAGTGTAGCTAGGTCAAATTGTGTTATTCTCAAAATAATGTGTAATACTCATTGTAATATTCTCAAAATACTTCAAAATTGTTGTTTCATCATCTGTTTCTTGTATTTTTATCTCTAGACAAAGCAGAACTCTTCACTTTTCGCATATTTTAAATAAAAGTTATCTATTTATTTCGGCAATGCTAATATGTTGCAGGCTGCCATAATACTGATATAACCTAGTACGCACTATTTTTTTATATGATTTTCAAAATATTTTATTTTCACATTTTCCAGTTTTGTTTTGTTCATATTTTGTTAGTAATAATGGACGAATAATTATCTGTTAAAATGTTTTTATAAATTAGGAGAGGGCGACATTAACTGATATCTCCATGTGATATGTTATTTTCAAGGATTTTGGGTTGGAGTTGGGCTATATCGTCGAAAGCATGCAATGCAGTAATCAATTTTAAGAGCTCAGTGAAAAAAAACTATGAAGCCCGACGTTGCCAATGTGAACAAAACATGTTTTTTTTTTGTATAATACTGCTGCCTTAATAAATGTATAGTAATTTGATAACGTTTTATAGCTAGGGTTAGCATCCTTGTATTGATCAGAAAGTGACAATATACTTGATTACTAATTAAAATGATTTTTTGATCATTGGGATTAGCTGCCAGTCGGAAAATTTCCAAGTTGAAATCGTTTTGGCTTAGGCTTCGCAACAAAATAAAATGTAAATAATAAATTCATGTGAACGCCAGAAATTCACCGATAATAATAAAAAACATATAAACAATTTAGAATAATAGACCGGGCTCCCAGTGGAGTTCCGTATGCAAAATATGCAGACCGCATTCTGACTTCTGATAGGTGCTGTACTGATCTTATACTTCGATATGAATGATGTTGCCAGTGAATGTTGTGGTACGTTCTCTCTCCCCCTTCCCCTTCTCCATTGCTATTAACATTGTTAGCATACTGCGAAAAAGTATTGATCATAATCATGGGACTATTAAAAACGAATGTTTAAGACTGTATGTATACTTTTTTCGGTTATAAATATAACACACCACAAGTCAGTAGGTACAGTACGTTTAATTTTAATTAAAAAATCATAGAAAAAAAATTATAGTTAATTTTAAAAACAGTGTTTTACTTTCTTACAAATTTTGAGCCAATGGAAATATTTCAATTTTAATTTATACTACTATAAAGTGAAATTAGCGTTCACGGCACCAAGGGGTCATCTGGTCATCATTCAAAAATATTTTGTTGAAAAAAAAATTTTTTTTCAATCCGAAAATGACAAATTTTTATAATCAGGAAAAAAATTCACCCGAAGTGGCTTAATAAAAGCGGGACAAAATAGGCTTATCTGGACAATTTTCAAGCTGACGCGCATCTTGTGAGTGCGTGCGTGTGTTGTGAGTGTGTTAAATGTGTGAGTATGTGTGCGTGTGAAGGCGCGTGCCGTGGCGTTTGCGCGAGAGCGCGCATAGGGTTTTAAAGGAGATGAAAATGGGATAAAAGAGTTGTTTAATGAGAAATAAGGGCACATCAGCCCTTGAAAATATTTAATTTTTATATATATTCATATTAAATATAACAGTACCACTTAATACTTAAATTATATGTGGACATGCATTTTACTGAAACAGTAGTATAATTCTTTTTACATAAACAGTAGTATAAAAGCTCTACTATGTACGGTTAAATCAGTCTATAAATATGGCTAGAAATACCATGACTTTCGAAGATAATTATGAAATAAAAA
This sequence comes from Pissodes strobi, assembly GCA_016904865.1. Classification (NCBI taxonomy): domain Eukaryota; kingdom Metazoa; phylum Arthropoda; class Insecta; order Coleoptera; family Curculionidae; genus Pissodes; species Pissodes strobi. Next base: position 851,919 of record MU181938.1, on the reverse strand, counting down.
AAATTTAAAATGAAATAACTCTAGTTGCCATCTGGGTCACCGGGGTCTTTTTCATTATGAGGCAATTCTGCATTAGAACACTATCCACTGCAGTGATGACATCATTCCCGGCACACCATTCCCGCGGACCGGCCGCAGTATCCACACGCATCTCCACATCCGGATTTGCACGCACCCCTAATTAGGTTCAGTAGACTCGGCGGGGCAGCGAGCAGGTCGGAGCAGTGTGGCACAAACCGCGCTGCGTAGTCCAGTTTTCTCCAGTCATACTTCGTTGCGTTGTCAAGCAAGTCATCAGAGCAACAGCGAAGAACTACGGGGAAACGGTCAGAATAAAACAAACTGGACCCGCCTTCTGAAGCCTGCACTCCAATAGAGAGGGATAAGGGTGCTACAGGACCCCGGGGATGCAGATACCTTGACCAGTATAATAGCCCGACCTTTGCTATAGCTGCAACAGACACGGATATTCTTGCCATGCTTGTCCAGCGCAGAAAACCTACCCAGAAGTTGTGATTTTTCGATAAAGGGACCTGTGGAAGAGGCACAGAACATCGAATTGATACAGGAGCACCTTGACAATGTGAAGTCAGCCATTCTCTTTGCTCATGCCTTTTCCGACTGTGATACAATGCCAGCAGTTTTTGGAAAAGGAAAGGCATCAACATTGAAAATTTTCCAGGGCAACGAAGTTGGAGTTTTTTAATAAGCCCGGAGCAGATTTGGAGAGGATCGTCTCCTGCGGAAAGAAATAGCTTCTTGCTTTATACAGAGGAGCGAAATATGCCACCCTAGATGACCTTCGCTACACCCTCTACAACAAGTGTAGCCGCCACGCAAAAGCTAGATGCTGACTTGCAGCTGAAAACTTTGCCCCCTGCAACTGCTCGACAACATTCATTGCGCGTGCACCCGCAGGAAATTTGAAGAAAAATAAAAGGGTAAAGCATTCTGCATTAGTAAAATATTAATTAGGTTGATATTTTTTAAGTTCAAAAATGGCTTGGGACAGGAACAAAGCTGGACGCAACGAAGTACGGCTGGAGAAAACTACAACCCAGCGCGGCTTGTGCGCTTGCCCTGTCGAGTCTCTTGAGCTTAATTAGGTGTGCGTGGAAGTCCAGATGTAGAAATTTATGTGGATGTCGGTACGAGGGAATTAAACACAGTAATGGAGAGTGTTCATGCAGAATTGCTTCATAATGAAGAAGACCCCGACGACCCAGATGGGGTTTAGAGTCATTTATTTTTTTTTTTATTTCATAATTATTTGTGAAATTGTCAAGTCATGGTATTTCTAGCCATACTGATAAAACTTTACATACATGCTTTTATACTACTGTTTCAGGAAAATGTATGTCCACATATCTTTTAAATATTAAGTGGTACTGCTATATTTAATATGAATATTTATACTGATTAAATATTTTCAAGGGCCGATGTGCCCTTATTTCTCTTTAAACAACTCAATTATCCCATTTTCATTTCCTTTAAAACCGCACGCGCACCATCGCGGAAAGACCAATACACGCGCCTTCACACGCACACGAACACAAGATGCGCGTCAGCGTGAAAACTGATCAGATAAGCCCATTTTGCTCAGTTTTTTAGCCATTTCCGGAGAATTTTTCCCGATTGGGAAAAATTATCATTTCCGGGTTGAAAAATTACTTTTTCTTAAAAAAAAAATACGTTTGAACCATGATCAGATGACCCGTTGGAGCCGTGAACGCCAATTTCACTTTCTAGTAGTTTACATTAAAATTGTAATAGCTCCATTGGCTCTTGTAAATTTTCAAAGGCGGGGTTTTTTGGGGACTTTGTTTCCGATGATAAGGTACTGTCTTAAGAACCCAAATCAGTCGTCAGATGTTATGAATAATTTTTTCTGCGATACCACATTCCTCGGCAACCTAACTTTTCTAGTTTATGCCGGAGGTAAAATAGTGGGGGGGGGGCGAAACCGCAACCGCACCATGCGCGCGCGCGGCAACATGCTTTTTTATACAGACAAAGGTCTCAGATACACAAATCACAAGACAGATTGCGGTCTGCAGATTTTGCAAACGACGAACCCATTGGAGCCTGCACTATAAAGGTAAATCAATAAATCCATTATTGAGCCTTAATATTTCAAATCAAATATTCTTACTACTTACTTCCCTTTTGGAATACTGATACTAAAAGCTAATTAAATGAAACAGGTAGATAGATAAACAGAAAATTGGTTTATTACCATAAAATTATATGGTTATAATATGAAAAAAAAGAGAAAAAACGAAGTGTTCGTTATCTCGGTTACCAGAGACTAACTATTAACTAGTAGGTTTACTTATTGCCGTATACGGTACACAAAAAGCAACTTACCTGTTATGCAATAAGTCAGACGAGATATTTAATTGTCAATAAACACTGGTTAGAAAAATAAGTAAAATAAGCAAGGTATAACCACTAATAATTACCAGTTATAAAACAAGTAAAACTAATGATACATATTAGATAATCAGCTTGCTAAATTAATCTTCTAAACATGATCATGTTACGAGTTCACATCATAGAGTCCATTTGGGCATAATATCCATAGTAATACTCTAGTTACAGGTATCTAAAATAAACATCGCGAAAAATAGTATGACTCGTGATATTATCGAAATAGTCAATTTATCCAATAAACTAGACTTGTTTTAGATTAAACAAAGTTGACCAGATATTGATGCTCATGTACTGGATTCCGTAATTTAGACAAATTATAGGTATTATTATTGCATAATGGTCTTGATAGTTCAGGGCGACAGAATCTAGGACAACCATGAATTCGTTGGTGTTATTAATAAGCATTCATGATATTTAGATAATGGTAATTGTTTAGAGGTTAAGTATAATATAGACAAACCCTGAAAGTGATTATTTATATATGTACATTTATGTGTGAAGGGAACTATTTCCCATTAGATTCCTATTAGTGTATTATCAAGTACTTACGTTTTACTAATAAAATCTTAAAACTGCGCGAGTTGTCTCCTTCAGTATGCATCGATACTGGCTAAACTAACAGAGAACATCACATGGCGATCCTGCCAGCCTTTGCATACTGTTGGATAATAACTAAGTAAATTGGTGTTAGTGTGACAAAGCGGTACCAAGTAATGGGCTCCAGTCAGACGAAAGAAGAAGTTTTGGTAAATCAAGCAGGTAACAGTGGAGGTGTAACTCAGGATACTGCTGAAGGATTTTCAATAAGCGAACTTTTGCGAGTTGTAGCCTTCTGTGTTGCTGCCATAGCTGTTGTAGCGTACTGTATCTACTGAGTGAAGAAAGGCATGGAAAAGAAGATACGGAAGGAAATCAGGCGGAGTCAAGAGGTGCTGTAAAGCGGAAGGAGAAAGTCTAAATTATTGTAAGCTATGTTTAAATTTTGGTAGTAGTATGGTGGAGTTGAGTGAAATTATAGAATTATGTAAGATTTTAGAAAAATGTTATGAAAATATTAGGAAAGAGTCAAGAGATCGTCTTGAAAGTCTAGCTAGATTAATATATAAGTTATTCCGTTCCACTAAATTCTGTTTATTTATCAATGATTTTCGATATACGGGATATGAATCGCCAGTGACATCTGTTCGCAAATGGGTATATATCGTGCAACTAATTATTTAAGAAGAACAGGTACGCTGGTTTATATCTACAATTTGCGGATTCATATCGTTGTAGATTTCAATATTGAGGAAGTGACATCTATTCGGAAACGGGCTTATCTCATGTAGTGGGTAATTGGAAAGCGTAGTTCGCTATTTAATATTTACCATTTATGGATTTAATTTAATACGGATTACTATATTTAGCGTATGTTGAGTATTTCCCTAGTTTGTCGCCGCGCGTCCTATAGCCGTAGTCACATGATTTAAATTATCCAATGAGAACATCGAAAATCAGAATTTGTTGAACGTCTTAAATTTTGAAAGGAAGGTCGTTTATCTTGTTATTAGTGCTAGTTTTTAGATCTTGAAATATTTTATTCATGTTGCATATATGTCGTTGATTTTTTCATTTTGAATACATAATTAATAATTGTTTCTGATTTACTTAATCATATTCTGCTTAAGCAAGAAATTAGCATTTATATATTACACGTTCGATTAACTTATAACTTCAATAGTCTTTATTTTTTAGTGACCGTTCGGTAAAAATACCGATTTGTTGGTGAATAATACCGCCTCTAATCCTTGCCATGATAGAGGTTTAATCCAAATTTACAGGAACGTGATTGTTTCATTGTTTAGCCATCACACACATTGTTTTACGTATTTCCATTTAAATTGAACAGTATTGTTTGGGAAATTCTTGGATTCTATATATTTCTGTGAAGATAGTAAATTGAATTTTCAGTAGAATTCCTTCGAATTTTCCCTCATAATATTGCTGGTTTAATATTTTGTCTTTTCAGGCTTATTTCATTAATATTTCAGTTTATTTGTAACATCAAGCATATAATTATTAGCACTTGCCCTGTCGCGTTTCAACAATGACGTATCGACATTAATTTGCATTTATGAGTGATAAACCCCCAAATTAAACAGAGAACACCACTAATCCTACTAGAAATCCGCATCGATGCTCTCAGGAAAACACAATCCTACAAAATTGCAAACCTCAGTAAAGTCAACTTCGAGGAGATATTCAATCTAAAGGACTCAATATATAGACTGCGCCCACCGAAGAAATCGATGAAAATTATGCCGAGTCAATCACATGGAGAGCTATTACTATCACCACACTAACAATAGTAGTAGCAACCACCCTGTATATATTATCTAAGAAGAAGATACAAAAATGGATTTCCAGAAGGTGTCAATCCAAAGGAACAAGCAAAAGGAAATCCGACGAAGCTTCTAAAGGGAATGAAGAAACGCACCCAAACTCCGTTATGTTCGCTTCTTAAGAAGGGAGGAGTTACATGTACCATTCCTGCTGACCTGGACCAGACCGTGGAGACTGCAACCGCAGCATAACCTAGCTTATAAATATATGTAGTTTACCTATTTGCGTCATTCCATTGCTTGCATTCATACTGTTAGTCTTAATTTTAAAATAAATTGTTTTTAAAAAAAGAGTTTTATCTTCGGACACATTTAATTAGCTTAGAGCAAATGAGTTAACTTTTAATAACTTATATTTGATGTATGAGGCAAAATTATATCTAATTTAAAAATCAGAATTAATGGAAAAATTTGTTAAAGAAGTTTCAATCACACCATAAACAACACGATTCATGTTTAAAAAGCAATGTTTCACCCTGTAAAATTTTCATAATTTTTTATTTTTCTTTATAGATAGAAATAAAGTCCAAAGATTAATGCATGCATGCTGAAAAAGAAAATTCATCCTAAGTAAGTATAGATTCAAATATCTTGGAGATGTTCATTTACTGCCATATACATATAATTTCTTGTGATTCTTCAGTGTCTGATTTCAGTATTACGTCTTTTACTCAAGAATATTGAGCCAAATATTCCTTTATCATATAACGGCATAATTATCGAATAATACTTACCTTGATCTTAGATATTCAAACTAAGACAATTCATTTTCCACAGGGAGATATTCCTATC
>MU181938.1:799976-841313 GCA_016904865.1 Pissodes strobi | reverse complement strand
ATAATACAATTTGCAGACCATTGCACGTTTAAAGTTCATAATCGCTTGCTTTGATTGTTCGCGTTGTTCAGTACTTATCTTGAAGTTCAAGTTTAGGACAGGATTAGTACCTTATGTATTTTAGTGGTCCATAGTATTAAAAATCAAATAATTACTGAAACAAAACTTAACAATATACTCAGCACGTACAAATAATCCAACAAGAGAAACACAGATAACGCCCTCTTCAAGCGCTGCAATCACATCTCGTGCCTTATAATATGATGACTAGTGACTAGTATATTTTGCAAACAATTTTTTTTAAATAGAATACAAAATATTGCTATTTAATTTTCAAACACAGAATTAGGCAGTCCAATTAACTGTCTTTCATCGATTGTGTTGTCTGACTAATTTGATATGGATCAGCAACGCATAAAACATTCAGCCCAAATTAAATAAATTGAGTAATTGGCAATCGGCAAACAAACGTTCATCGTTCTTTTACATCGGTGTAACTAATTAACGAAAATAATTTGTGAGGTCACTCATTAGCTTATTGCCTGTCAAAGGGAGGATAGAAGTTAATTAATTACTTATGTCAATTTTTGTTTGTCGACGAGATCCTCTTGAAAATTAATAATTCTTTACCTTATGTTCTTAAGACAATATTTTCCATTAACGTAATAGACGTTTCAGGTGGAAAACTTATTCTCATAGCCTTGGAGGCTATTTTTAGGAATCATGGTTGAATATACAACACATAATAATGATTGACATGTAAAGTCTAGACATAAGCTTATAATATTTTTCTCTATACTAGTATTGGAAAAATATCATTCCCGCTGAAGTCATTTCAGTTCTGTTGGAATTTACAGTATCCTAATTTCTGCAGGTGAAAGTAGTTCCAGACTATATAGTATTTTAAATTGATTCATATCAGCAGCATAGAATGATAAACAAACACGGGTGTTTTTAATCTCAGAATTATTACGGCTGAGTATAAACTATAACAAAAACACCTACAATATGTGTTTTTTTGTGGTATATGTATAAAGAGTAGGATAATTAGGGTACAGTATAAGCAAGGGATATACCGTGATTAGGATAACGACAAACTTGTCAATAATTGTTTTTGCAAACTACGCCTTGTACTTCTATGAAATTGTTATACGCAATTGCCACCACTGGATTTTTCTAACAGATTTTATGCCAAGATTTTGTTTTCTGTTTTTTTTTTGTAAAATAGTCTCAAAGACAAACAAAATCCAAAAAAATATGTGTGTTATGGGTGCCGAGCTCCACACATGGGAACAGTATTCTAGAGATGGTCTTATCTGGGATTCTAAAAAGTTTACTGTCCACAAGATGAAAAGGGGAAACTTTTATAGGTTTTTCCAATTGAACCAGATAATAAGTGACCCTAAACAAAATGCCGATAACCATATTACCAGATGGAGGGAAATTCAGTACTTCTTTCATTCAAAGGGTGTAGAGACATTTTCGTTTCTGCACAAACCAATAATGCCTTTTTATATACGCATGTGTCCTACCAAAACATCAGACAGGCCAAATTTAAGCTTTGAAAATGCATTTTCCATGCTGAACGAAGGTAGTTTAAAAATAAAAGATGCGAAATGGGAGAACTTGCAATCTTTTCTAGTACGAGTTTTGCAATAGTATTAAACATGAAGGAATAAATAAAGGAAAAAAACAGTTCAACTAGTAAGCAGGCTATTAGAAGAGGTGGAAACGAAAAATCGGTAGAGAAGCCAGAAGTACCACAGGAAATTGAAGAAGAAGAGGATGGCGAGGTTCTCGAAGAGACCTGGCTAGATGAATGTTTTTCGTCCTATGAGTATTTGTACGGGATTACTTGTTTCTTGCGCTAAATAAATAGCTCTTTAAATCTATTTAAGTTGCATATTTTTGTACCTTAGAACTCAACAAACCGCTGCCCTTCGGATTGCCAGCGTCTCTCTGCAGCTGGCTTGCCAGTTTCCTTAAGAACCCATCCCTGCAGGTTATAGTTGATAGACATATCTCAGACACATTCAGCATTAATGCAGCAGTGCTTCAGGGCGCAATACTTTCACCAACTCTGTTCCTCATCTATATTAACGATTTGTGGACCGAAACCAATAATCATGTTTACAGTTTTGCGGATGACAGCACCCTTGTCTCCCAATTTAGATCAGAAAAACCTTTACCAGCAACTGAGACTTATCATTGCCGACAGAAGCGCACAGATTGCAACAATTAATCAAAACCTGGAGAAAGTTCGAACTTGGGGGACAGAAATTTGGCGGCCACGTTTACCAAGAAAGCCAATACGGCGAGCCCTGAGATCATTATGTCAGGATCGACCATTCCTTCATCTTCGTCAATCGGACTACTGGGTGTCTCGGTCAACAGCAATATGCCCTGGCATGGCCACGTTGCTAGCATTGCAAAATCAGCCTCGCAAAAGCTTGGTGCGCTATTTCGCAACAAAGAAACTGTATACACCGCAGCAGCTGCTCTTGCTCTACAAAGCGCAAGTAAGACCGTCCTTAGAATATTGCTCACACATCTGGGGTGCGGCACCTAAGCACACCCTTAAACTGCTGGATTCCATTCAGAAGAGAGCTGTGCGTATGGTCGGCGACTCGGAGTTGACCTGGGATCTGGATAGTCTGGAACACTGCAGACATGTGGCCGAGTCATTTCTGTTTTACAGTTATGTTCACGGCACATGTTCTCAGGATTTGGCCCGCATCATCCCGCCCCCTGCAACGCCTTTCAGACAGTCACGATACACTGCAAGACCGCACCCGTTTGGAAACACCTGGAACGTTGCTTTACAAGGACAGGTGTTCTTGGACAACCAAATGAAAGGTCAAGCCGGATTTGCACCAGACCGTATCGGAGTCCGAAAAATAGCGTTTAATTTCGCCGAAAAGCTTAATATAAAACATGTATGTTCAACGGAAACTAGAAAAGCTGGAATTCATTGGCTTGGAGCCGTTATGGAAAGAAATCCCGACCTACCGGTTCGACAGTCAGTGGGATTATCATTAGCTAGAGCACAAGGTATGAACCGCCTGGAATTAACCAATTGCTTCGAACTTTTTAAAGAATAACTTAATTGACCGCCCGTAAAAAATATTCAATATGACGAAGCCGGAATCCAGTTTGTGAATAAACCAAGAAAACTTGTCGCAACCAAAGGAGCAAAAAATGCACACATTTGAACATCTCGAGAACGAGAAGGAAACGTCACGGATGCTGTAATGCTGAAGGTGTGCTTTTCCCTCAGTGCTAATTTCGCCTGAGTTTACAAATGATTTACCAGCTGGTTTCGTGGTTTACAAGAAAAAAAATCTTCCTTTATCATATCTAAACTTTTTTTAAAAGGGCTTACTAAGCATTTTACTCTGTATTTTATAACTAGGACGACGTTGTAATAAATTAAACATATACACACAGAACTCTCTAGAACTAAAAAGAATCTGTAGGTTGTTTATGTTATAATGCCTAGCGACCAATGGAAATAGAGTATTTCAAATATGTAGCCACCAATGACAATGAAGGCGCGAATGTACCTACTATTCGATAGGTATTCCTGGTTGCCTACCCTTACATCCCTCTTATAAATTAAGCTTTTTTGGGTGCTTAATTACTCACCCTAATCTACTGGTCTGACATTTTTTTTATTTTTGGGTGATTTTGAAACAGACAAATTGGGTAACAAATCCTGACTACATTACTTTTTTATGTATCATAAGACTCATTACAACGAGGCCTTGTCAACTCAATTAAATCATCATTGCCAGAAAAAGTAGGTTGAAACTTATTTAAAGATTTTCTTAAATCAAGACGCTTCTGTCTCACGATCTCACCATGATTATTTTGGACCAAATATGAACGCGGTGACTCATGCTCTGTAATTATCAATCCAGGTTCCCACTTTTTCTGAACACGATTGTACATGCTTACATGCTTAGTATTTTTGTTAAAATACATTTGTGACAAATACTGCTTATTTTTTTATTTTTTCGCACATATTTTCACACAATCGAGGTTTTAATAATTCAGAACTGATAGGTATCTTTGTTTTCAATATTTTACTCATTAAAAGTTGGGAGGGGTTATTATATTTTTTAAAGGCGAATTTCGATATTGCCACAGGGCATACTCTATATATTCTCCTCCCCTCAAACATTTTTTTACAATGCTTTTACTTATTCCTACACAGTTCTCAGCTATAGGCCGTTGGAACGTGGATAGTTCGGGATTCTTGTTAAAAATGTAAAATTCTAATCTTTCGCAAAACCTTTGAACTCAAAGCTATCAAGCGGGATGTTATTGCAAGAAATAAAATCGGTCGCTCTAAACACTGAATTTTTTTTAATGATCTGATAATCAATTTTATTGACTTATCCCTAACGTGGCGTAATTCGAGCCAATTCGATTAAGAATAAAAAACAACAAGATAGGCTTTATCAGCATAAGTAGTAAAAATATCAAGCTCTATGCTGTAATGCATGTCCGTTCAGGAACAATATAAGAGTGCAACGATTCTTTTTGTCGCTTTCGAGAATTTAATTCGAAAGTTTTGCATTTTGCAACGAAAGATTCAATATCAGCCTACATGCCAGGCCAGTAAAAAATTTGGTGCGCTCTACATTTAGATTTTTCCATGCCAATATGTCCTCATGTAAAAGAATCCGTATATTTACACGTAAAGAGGAATGCACCACAAGTTTTTCATTAAATAGAAGTAACCCTTCCAAGAATGTCAAATTGTCTTAAATATTGTGAGAATGTCGAACAAAATCTGGAATTTTATTTTTATTTTCTGGCCAGCCATTTAAGCAAAAATCAACAACAACGCTCAATTATTGCAAATCATTTTTAATTTCATTCCTGAACTGCAATTTTCGTTCATCAGCCATAGGATTTTTTTTTATAACTTAGTGCACGGCAAACTCAAATTCTTTATCTGATTTTAAGCCTTTATTTGACAAAAATGCTCTTCTATATAGAGATTTGCCGGGTTTATAGGTCAGCACTAAATCATAATGTAGTAATCTTAACCTCATTCTTTGTAACCGCGGTGTTATTGTGGTCAAATATTTTCAAGAGGATTATGGTCTGAATTTACTTTAATTTTTAAGTCGTAGATAAAAAAAATAATTTTTGTATAGCACACTATTGCCAGCATATTTTTGCTCTGAAATAGCAAGGCTTCATGACGCAAACGAAATTGGGTGATGGTCCTCTTACAACAACCAAGCAACTTAAAGGTGGCTACACACACAACTGCAATCTTGACAAGCATGCATGTACAATAATTTTGTGCAAGCATGCATAATTTCCATTTGTCACCAGACGGTAAATGCATGCTTAAACAAGCATCAGTTTGTGCCGGAAAAATGTTTAGCTCGGACGATGATGCACTTGCCTTTACGAGAAAAAGGCAAAAGAAGAAATGTTATATGTAGTGCAAAGAGTGGTTAAGAAAAAGAAAAACGTATTACCATATTAACTTACTGAGTGAATTAAACATACATCCGCGTGATTGCAATAACTGTCTCAGAATGGATGAAGAAACTTATCTGAAACTTTTATTACTTGAAACACCTTTAATTAAAAAGCAAGATACGCCTTCTTCGCCCTATTATGATATTCTGATGATCTGATTCGCCAAAGACACGGCTGATTTTGGTATGCATGAATAAAGTTTTCCAGTAATTCTCGGTTCGCCTTCTTTAGATCGCTAGAGGTGATGAATGGAAAGATATCATTCACGACTGTTGTTTATGTGTACAAGTCGACACGTACGTACACACGCTCCGGTTCACTTGCGAAAACACGGCTTTTCCAAGCATGCATAATTCAAACCAAATCAATCATCAAGCGGCTTGCACAGTTGAAATGCTTGCGCAAAATTTTCTTTCAGACGCTCCGGCATGCTTGTACAAAAAGATTGATGATACATGCTGGTCATGCTTGAAGTTATGTGTAGCCACCTCGCCTACCACCACCAAATCATCAAAATATAACACTACGCCGCCATCTAAATCTCCAAATATCTCATACTTTTTGCATTGAAACCGAGGTTGGAACACTTCCGGGGCTGAACTGATGCCAAACGGTAATCTTAAAAATTGGCGTCAGTCTCAATCTCAATCGGCTTACAAGAGTCAAAAAATTTTAGTACCGGGACTGATATCAATAAATGTTTAACTGACACAACGATTGTTCATGAACGTCCTCCCATTCCCAAGAACGGTCTATTTTCGATAAATCTCGCAATGGAGCTGTAACTTTTGACATATTAGGAAAAAAATTACTCACATGCCTAAAATTCTCAAAAGATCATTTTTATTCTGAGGCTTTGGCATCTTAAGAATCGCTTGAACATATGCTATGTTTGGTTCAATGCCATTTTTGAGTGATTTGCCCTATGAATTTTACAGACTTACATTTGAATTGAGTTTTCAAACCATTGGATTTTATGTTATAGTTAAGAGCACGTCCAAGAACTAACTATAAGTTTCGGTCATCTTTGGTCACATTTTCGCCTACCACCATCAAATCATCAAAATATAACACTACGCCGCCGCCGCCGTCTAAATCTCCAAATAGCTCATAGCTCTTGCGTTGGAACACTTCCGGGGCTGAACTGATGCCAAACGGCAATCTTAAAAAATAAATCGGCCAAATGCAGTATAATCTGAACTTTGCTCAACTAATTTAACTTGAAAATAGTCATCCTTCATATCCAGAACTGTGAAATATTCTTTATTGCACAACTTAATAGCAATTCCTTCAGCGGTAGGGATTAAAAAATGTTCCCGTTGGATTGCCTGATTAAGGTATTTTGGATCAAGGCAAGTCCTCAGGTCACCATTTTTCTCTATACTATTACCAGCGACTTCAACCACTCAGTAGGTTTTTCCAGTTTTTTTTTACACCTTCACCTTCAAGTTGTTCTAATTTCAATTCAAATACTATTAAAATTAACATTTGCACCCTGACTAATGCTAGCAAGTCTTTTGATCAACATTAATTTTAAACAAGCGGTCAACCCAAGCAAGGGTAGCTGACCAGGCGCGTCCACCACAACAAAATCAACTTACTAGCAAGACAAACTAACCTCACCTTGCGGTTTAATTCTAAAACGTTCACAACCATATGACCCAAGAGTTCTTTTCGTTGATTTCAGTTTATCTTCAAACTAAAATTTTCTTAAGATTTGTAAAGGCAAAACACTAACCTGTGCTCCTGAATCTAACTTAAATTCTATCTAACCTGTATCATTTACCCATACCATCTGCTTCCAGTCCATCTCATTCTCGTGCGTACTCAACTGTTCTTTTTCTGTCGAGATTCTGTAATTGAATTGACCAATCGCAGAGAATTCACATAAAACTCCTCATTATCACTCTCACTCTCACTAGATCGCAATTCTCGCTTTTCTCGATGCCATGCACTGACTTTCGCGTTACTTTTTCTCGTCACGATCCACTCGATATTTTTCGCGATTTTTCTTACCACTAGATACTATTAGGTCTACGATATGTTTCTCTACACATCGATACAAAGCGATTGCGACCTTGACACGCGGCGCACGTTTTCTAGTATGCAGGGCACTTGCCCGCTTGCCAGTGTTTGTAGGTACCCACAAAATTTGCACTTATTTTCACTATAGCCAGAGGACCCACTATGACCAACACTTTGCTTATTTTTGACTGCATTCACTTGCACTTCATTTTGCAAAACTTTTGACTGCGTCTTACTAATTTCTGTAGCTCTGCACATATCAATAGCTTTTGTCAAAGTTAGCTGTGACTCTCTCAGTAATCTCTCTTGTGTAATTTTGTCCAAAATTGCCATTAATATTCTATCTCTGACCATTTCATCCTCATCTTTCTATCCAGTCGTTTTTACTGCTTTTCTTAATTCCGTTAAGAACAGTTTAGTTGTCCCTCTTTCTGCGAAATACTGTTAAGCTTGAAACGCTCAAAAATAACGTTTTCTTTCGGTGCACAGTAATCTGGAAATTGTTTCTTTATATCCTTCCGTGATTTCTTCTCATTAGCCCTCAACGTAAACGTATTAAATAGCTCAAGGCCATCATCTCTAATAAAGTTATGAAACACAGCTAGTGGGGTCTCCTGCGATTTTTCAGATAATCCGGATGCCGGCAAAAACACATCGAATTTTTGGGAAAATCTTTTCCAGTTGTCAGCTACATTGCCATCTAACACAAGGGGCTCTGGGGGTCTGAACAAGCTCTCCATTTCTAGCAGGTTTTTCAAGCGAACTTTTCTTCTAAAAACTCGTTCTTCAAGTGAACTATTCCACTAGCATGTCAATAAGAAGCACTAATATCCTGACATGTTTTAGAACTAGGACGAAGTTATAATAAATTAAACAAATACGAAATAGTTTCATACGGTTTATTAACGTCTCCCATCACTACACACAGAACTCTCTAGAACTAAAAAGAATCTGCAGGTTGTCTATGTTATAATGCCTAGGCCTAGCGACCAATGCATGGGAATAGAGTATTTCAAATATATAACTACCAATGGCAATGAATGCCCGAATGTGCAATTCTATAGGTATTCCTGGTTGCCTACCCTTACATTCTGAAAAAGTCTGCTGGAAGAACTTTGCTTATTATAGATGGACATATTTCATGTTGGTCCGACCTTGAAATGGTAGAAATCGCAATTAAAAATGATATAATTTTGTTATGTGTGCCTAGCCATTGTAGCGCAGGTAATGCAGCCTTTCGATAGAAGTTTTTTGTTCCTTTAAAGTCCTGATGGAATACTTGGATAGTAGTTAATTATCCTAATAGAAACCTAACCAAATACCAAGCACGAAAAATTATTGGAAAGGCTTAAATTCGGGCTGCTAAAGCAGCAAATGCTATATCTGCCTTTAAACGCACTGGCATATTTCTGTTAGATGCATATGTGTGATAGCAGACCATTTTTATGCTATATTGGATTTATCACCAAGAGACTTAAATAAAACTAGTTCCACGATTGAACCACCATCACAGGATTCACAGAATTTGAACCAGCAATCTCCCGAATACCAACCCATTGCTTCAAGCTCAAATTGCGACGACATAACACCAACTGAATTCCCATAGTATAAAAAAATAATAAATAAAGAAAAGGAATAAAAAAAGTAAAATAAAAAAATCAAACGGTAAAAATTTCAAGTGACAGTTATAACGTATGTAATGAAGAAACATTATTTAAAAAAACAGTGACAACCAAGAAGAAGCAAATGCAATTAACATCTGAAACGTATAAAGACAATTTTTTAAATAAAAAAGAAATCTCCAAACAACATTATTGGTCGGTATAAACAATTAATTCTTAAATCATTTATCACCACAAAGGAGGGGGTGGTAATTAACTTTACAACTAATCACTTTAATTAGTGGACTGTATCAAAATAAGGTGGTGGGGTTGTATTCATAGGGTGTGAATTGAAACATGTATTTTAGGTATTACGTACTTTAATAATGCATGCTTGCCAGTGTTTGTAGGTACCCACAAAATTTGCACTTATTTTCACTATAGCCAGAGGACCCACTATGGCCAACACCAAATATGATCAATATGAAAAATGATTTCTAACTACTTTCATGCATTCATCCTTTCACAAAACGAAACAAAACTCTCAACTTAACTTCTCCAAAGATATGAGACTTCGAAACTTGATTCAAATCTTGAGCACAGGAACAGATTTGTCTAACTACAATTTTCCAACCGCCATTTTATCTTCTTCAATCTTCACGAACAAGAGGGACGCTACCGCGTTTCTGAGGCAATGCGTAAAAATGCTCAAAAGTCCTTAATTCAGTATTGAAAAAATGGAGCACAGACAACACCAGATATTTTCTAAATACCTGTGTCAAACAGAGCTACGACTTGGTAGATGTAGGTACTTGGCGCCAAATTCAAGCAGAGCGGGGACTGGACCGTTGCTTCATGGTTGAGTGTTTGTAAGGCACTTATTACTTCTTCGACTAACTAAACTTACATTTTGAGAAAACTAACTAAACATCTTGGCGTCAAACAGGGCAGCGACAGCGGCTGATGCTTTTGGCGCCAAACTCATGCAGAGCGGTGACTGGACCATTACTTCACGGGTGAATGTTTGTAAGACACTAAAATCTAATGTTTCCTTCCGGTGGCGCGGCAGGGAGAAATAGTGTGGGACTTGCGCGGACGCGGAATGCATGTTCTTTCTTTATTTGACATATTGTTGTTTACGCAACATTGAAGGAAACAAAGATATATATAAAATTGAGAACTATTAATAACGTTTTTCTTGACGAAGTGACAACTTGCTTTCCAGCGATTGTTTCATATGATGGAATCTATTCTACCGACAATCCAGGTTCGGACTAAGGAGTAACTGAAATACGATATTTTAAATGCACAAATTGCTATTTGCCTGGATTAAAATATTTTAAAGAGTATAGCCAAGTTGTGTGACATGTCAGAAATAGCTACACGAGACGTACACGATACATACGTGCAACATATGCAAGCATAAACAAATGAAAAATATATATTAATTAATAAAGCGTCCCTCCCACAGGAAAAATTACACGTGGCATCTATGCCTATTATTTTGAGCATCTCTCATAAGCGGGGAGACAGACGCCTCACAACTCAGTTTTTTAAAACACTTTTTTGGATCATTTGAAGTTTTTTGGTATTCTTATCTGTTGTTGATTCCTTAACTGTAACTTTGCTATTTTTGTATAAAATATATTATAAAACTCTCCATTACACGATTTTATTAGTAAAAGCGTCCCACAATTGCCCTATACGGAAAATCAGAAAAAGTAAAATCATGTCTAAATAATAAATATATATTCTTCAAAAATAGCAAAAACCCCAAAATAAATTAAACATATCAGAACCTATTAATCTAAACTAAAAGTAAAACAGACTAAGCTAATTATTTGAGGAGCGAATAGCGAACAGTATATAATAACTGAAAATAAAGTTTGATTAACCTAATATGTTTTAGTTACAACTTTGGATAGACGCCCTTGGGAGGCTCTAAACCCTTTTCACGTCACCTAAGGGCTTGCTGGTAATATTGATTTTCGTTTTCAAATTAAAATGATTTATTAAAAGCATTGGTCTATATGGCAATATATTAACTTATTTAGGGCTGGCGTTGCCATATTGTTTCTTGTTCTGCAAATAAATAATTATTTCGCAGTAATCACTTATATTCAGCATATTTTAGCAGTTTATTTATTTATTATATGGCTAGTAGACACAATAAAAAGAAGTAAAACAAAATTTCGGACACAACATCGCCAGAACATAGAAAACAGTACATATGTATATAACACAACAGAGGCCATAAAACAGTATAAATCGTATTTTATAGGTTACAAACGAACATCTAGTCTATTTATGTAATCTATCGACTCTGGGGTCAATATCAGGAAGTCTTCGGATCTTGCATTATATGATCGTATGGAAAGGAGATGGTTGCTTGCCCCAGTTGTGTAAGGAGTGTGCACATCTGCCGTGTTGGTTTCTGATTCTGTTAAGCGTGGACAATATTTTACGTGGTAGATCGAAACCCTTTGGTTTGCGGGTGATGCACGGCATGTTGTTCTTTTATTGTACAGTCCATTCTTGAGTCCACGCGTTGGTAAGGTTGAAACCGTCTTCTACAGCCGCCCTTGCCGTTTTTGTTGGTGATCGTCTAGACCGAAGTCGGTTATGGTTGGTGTCCTCGATGTCCTGATGAATGGGTAAATTTCTATTGTCCACGATCTTTTTATACTCGATTGTGAGAGCGTTTATTCGTCGCAGTTGACAGGGTGGGATGTGGCTTAGGACTGGAAGCCCTTGCGTGGGAGTTGGTTTGATGACACCAGCAATCATTCTCATTGTACTGTTTAGCTGCGCATCTATTTTCTGTATATGTAGGCTATTTAACCAAACTGGAGCGCAGTATTCAGCAGCTAAAAAGACAATACCCCAATCAGAAGAACGTAAAGTGGAGGCCGATGCTCCCCAGGCTGTGCCACACAATTCCTGGATTATGTGGTTTCTTGTTTTTAATATTCCCGTTGTTCTCGTTAGGTGCTCTCTGAAGGACAGTTGGTCGGGATAAACAAGTCATTTTATTATTGTTTAAAATCATGAAGAAGGGTGTGGTATCTTAATTAACCACTTTTAATAAACTGTATTACTATAGGGTAGTGAGAGGAATTGAAACATGTATTCGGTTTGATTTACTTTAATAATGCAGGTGTAAATTGCATTTGAATATTATAGATATAAATAAACAGCGTTTTCTATGTTAAATAGAAATTATATATGTACAATTTTTAGACTAATACTTCCAATCATTCGTTCATTCAAGCATACAACTAATGTTACAAAAGGTTTCTTAATTATTAGTATCTAGTAAAAAGTCTTGATTGGTTAATTTAAAATGAGTTTTCTGTCTTTAATTCATTTAATACATTTACTTTTCTCCAACTTAGCAACGTTCACACATCGTACCTTTGAACTTTGACTGCTTTACCTTTATCTTCAACGGGGAGAGATTTTACTTCCTTCCAACTTAGCTTTTGTTTGTTCTACGGAAACCATAAGTTCGAGGAATTGGGTTAAACTTGATTGCAGAAATTATTCGACCAGGAATGTCAATCGTCAATCCGCCATCTTATGTTCATTTTTCCAAAGGGGACGCTATCTTTCTGGCTTCGAGGAATTGCTTAAAAAAGCCGAAAGGAGGTTTTTGTCCAATCTTGGACAAAGATAACTGAGGTGCACTAAATATTCTCTAATATTTGTGCATACAAGAAGAGAAATTGGCCCAAAAAGGAATTTGACCTTTATCCAGAGGGTGCACTTGCTAGAGCGCGGTGACGAGACCGATCTAGCAACGTTGAGTGTTAGCAGAGTACTGGAATCTAATTTGTCTATCGCTAGGCGGCAGAGTCCAGCAGACCAAAATAAAAAGTGGGGGTTGGCGCTTTGCCGAATTCATTTCAAATTGAAAGGGTAGAAACTGTTTTCTTTCTTTATTTAACACATTATTGTGTACAATACTGACGGAGACAAAAATATATTGAATTTAAAACGATTTAGAACGTTTTCCTTTACGAGTGAAAAGTTGCTATATTGTAATGTATGATACTGACAGTACTGATGTACAGGTTCGAACTAACGGATCGTCCGTCAAGGTTGGGACTAAGGGATCGTGAAGAACTGACATATGCTAATTTAAATGCACAAATTGGGTTGTACCCGGGGTGAAATAAATCTATTTTGAGTTTAATTATGGCTCATTCTTTCTACATACATACAGGGTGTTATTACCAAATTATCCGGTGAAAAATGACAAGCTAATACACTTGTTGGGATGTTTCCCTAATAATAGTGTTCTATCAAGGGCTATGCCTAGATATTTAGGTGTTTTACTGTGGCTAAATATGGTGTTTTCAAATTGTATGTAGAGTTTTCTTCTAGCGAGTTTATTATTTAGGTGAAAGCAAGTAACTTCTGTTTTGGTGGCGTTAGGTTGGAGCCACCACTTGCAAAAATAATTTCCCACTATTTTCAGGTCTGTCGTCAGGATCTCATCTGATTGTTCGATAGAACTGCATCTTGTTGCAAGTACCCAGTCATCAGCGTACCAAAACTTTCTAGATCTTGTTTCTGACATGTCTGCAATATACAAGCTAAAGAGGAGTGGAGCAAGGACTGATCCCTTTGGTAACCCGTCCTATAGTTTCCTTGTGGAGCTGATGTTGGATCCCATAGCCACTTGAAACAGCCGGTCTATCAGCATGCCGTCTACCAGGCGAACTGTTAGTTTGCAGAGGGCTATACGTGGGTCCTTGTATATCATGCCCTCTTTCCATACTGTGTTTTATGCCGCCCATAGGTGAAGTTTTAAGTTTTCTTTGAAATCCTGTCTCAATGTGAGTGATAAGACTTGATCTGCACACCTTCGTTCAGGCCGAAAGCCCGCCTAATCAACCGGGATCGCTTTAAGTATTCTTGTGCTTAGCAGTATGTGATATCTAAATAGTATAATTTTGCATAATTATCTGGAGAACAAGAAGTCTCTTTCTGTCTATTTCCACCCGAAAATAGAAATATAATAAATTTCTAAAGGCTTAACAGAAATATTGGAGGCAATAAAAAATGTTAAAATGTCTATTGAGATCTTAAACAAAAGTTTGTGTGTGCATACTTTTATCTAATAAAAATGTTATACTATGATTATTGGTGGCAGTCGAGCGTTGGTGGTGGTGCGTGTACAAGCAAACATGAATGATTTCATTGACTTACACTGTGTTGACTTTCGTTTCAAAAGGGAAACCAAAGACGTTGTTTGGAAGTATATCCACAGCCCACACAGCGCGCCCAATCATTACGCTTCTTAGCGCATTACGTTTCTAAGGGTAAAAATATTTACCATTGCAAGTATTGTACTAAAGCGTGTAACGGCGCCCTTTACTTACTTTTTGCGACCTCCTGTATTTCGGTTTTCTCTGGCGCCACCCCTTTGATATTTACAGCGACAAAGGGGATCGCTGTTCGCCTATCGGGTAGCCTTTAGACAGTGGAGAAACGGTTGTCCAAGGTTCGGTTTTTAAATATTCGGAATCGGTCCCTGGTAAATGAAACACTCCGTGTAAACAAAATAATGGTCGTGTTTATCCGACAGTAAGTATAAACCTAACTTTCTTATAGCTAAAAGTATCAGACAACTTATTCTAAGCGACCCAACCCGGTAATACGTAAGAAAACTCAAAACGGTAGTAAAAGAGTCGAAATCTCTAATCGCGCGGTAGACTGTAGCGGTGCGGAAGCCCAATTACGTTAAACGGTAGCGGTACGGAAGCCCTACGGTAAATATGGCAGTAAATACGGTACACTGTAGCGATACGGAAGCCCTACGGTAAATATGGCAGTAAATACGGTAAACGGTAGCGATACGGAAGCCCTACGGTAAGTGCGGTAGTAGATACGGTGAAGCGGTCCGGAAGCCCTACGGTACGTGTGGCAGTGGATACGGTACGGAAGCCCTACGATAAATACGGTATACGGTTCTCAATAGCTCCAGCTCTATGACACGGTCGGTTCAGCAGAACGGTTTCCTAACTCGGACGTGAAGCCTGGATGGACTTAGTTTGGAAGGATACTCAGCCGGGATTACTCCACTTGCCAAGCCAGGATGGCCGGGATTACTCCGCTTGCCAATAGGGGAGCCGGGATAACTACGGGAGGATGGCCGGGATTACTCCACTTTCCAATAGAGATGGCCGGGATTACTCCACTTGCCAAGGCAGGATGGCCGGGATTACTCCGCTTGCCAATAGGGGAGCCGGGAATACTACGGTAGGCCGGGATTACTCCGCTTGCCAAGTCAGGATGGCTGGGATTACTCCGCTTGCCAGGGCAGGATGGCCGGGATTACTCCACTTGCCACTAGGGAGAGGATTATGGACCAGGAATACGGTACGACGGATATTTACCTGCTCGGTCGGTCGGTCCTTCCCGGTTTGCCTGGAGCTGTCTCCTACTGGTGGGGTATGCTGCTTGCTCGGTGCTAGACTGCCTCTCGACTGCCGACTGACTCGACTCCGGACTGACTGCCCGTTCCAGTGTTGCCAGAGTGGCAAAGCCAAAAATCGCTACAATCTGGTGTGAAAAGTCGCTACTTTGTCGCTACTTTCTTCTGACGCAGACAGGGGCGTAGTATACTGAAAAAAACACATGTGTTGTGTTTTTTTACAGAACAGGATTTTTTTATTTTGCTACATAAAATTGGAAGGGAAAAATAATTAATAAAAATTTAGGAAAAAAGAAAATAGTGTTTTCACTAAAACTAACAACATAACACACAACACATCGAAAACTAATTTAATTGGTCACTACCTAACAAGAAAAACGTTGGACAAAAGACAAAATCAATCATTGTAGTATTTTGATTATCATGTATTAGTTAGAGATTGATTAGCAGTTGGTATAAAGTATACTGCCTATAGCAGAAGGCAAATGAACTAAATTACATTTAGGCAGACGAACACACAAATTATGGAACAAAAACAAAAGGTTTTGACCAGACCGATCGATTTCAGGGAAGTCCCGGACCACAACTGATGCGATCTAATCCGAGCCGACCCGATAGAGCAGACATGACAGTGGCTTCCGGTCCTCAATTATACGCTTTTACACGCTTTTAGTTTCACAAATACACACTTTTTACACACTACCTAATTTAAGTCATTCCCGTCTACCTACTACAGTTTTGAGCCTTCGCGCATGCGTACGTGCTAATTCATATGTATTTCAAACTTGTTTTTTCTTGATTTTGGGCATTGCCTTTGGTTAGTTTTGTTTGCTTTCGCCCCCAGAGCGAGCGGATCAACCAACAGGCTCGGTTCGCACACATTTTACTCTTAACCATCTACACAAGTCCTTCCGGCTGACGAGACCTGGGCTTGCGCGCGAAATTTTTTCACTTCATGCAATGCCTTCATCTCGCCTCGCTCGCTCCGGAGCGCAACCAAATAGAACTAACCCAAATTTAAAATAAGGAACAAACATAACCTTAAAAAATATAAAAAAAGCAAACGCGGGCCATCCCTTCACAAGCACAGAATCTAACCACTGCACCACGAGACGCGCTGACGTGTTACTAGTGTTGCCACCCCTATTACAATAGTAATAGATCTATTACAATCGTGTACTTTCTATTACCATCGATTGGTCGATGCTATTACGCTATTTCCAAAGGAAAAAGAATCTATTACTTTTTCCGTTATCTCATGTTTAGGCTACCATAAATTGCTATAAGGATCTAGTTCTCAAATACTTGATATTAAACACAAAAATAAAATAACAAATAACACTAATTTAAGCCGCACAATGCATAACACAACGAAAGGAATAAGTCAAACCAAGAACGAACAAACAACAAATAATACTATGCACACAGTGAACAAAGTACCAAAATTCCATGGGGAGTCCCATGCCCATCAAGTTTAGGTGGTGACAGTGCTAGCTGCTAACACCTACCTAATAGAAAATAGATAAAAGTAAAACCTTGCTGGAATGGATAACTAAAACTGCTGCAAACTGAAGTGAGAAGTGCCGTATAGTAGGTCATAGCCCCGACAAATTACAAAATTACACGCAAAATATACGCTTTTTGCAAAATTACACACAAAATACACGCTTTTTGAGAGTGTTCGAAAACTGCACGCAAGGCAATCAAAACGCATACAAAGCATGTAATTACACGCTAATTGGCAACACTGGGCCCGTTCTACTGCGGTACATCTGGTTTTATATGATGAGGCCTGCGCGGTCCTCAGAACTTGCGAAGTGGGGCTCGCCGCCGCCGGTACGGTGCGTACTACTGATACTAGGAAAACCTTGGGTAAATTGCGGAAAGTGTTTTCCTGTATTAATAATAATAATAATAATAGTAATAATAATAATAATAAACAGGTTTATTACTCCAGTGTACAAATTAATTACAAAAATAAAATATGTATACATTCATCCAAATTATCAGGAACAATGGGCCACATGCAGCCTCCTTCACAACGGAAGGCGCTGCTGAAGCCTTATCAGTGATGCAACTACCACTGTTGCATCAGAATAATCAGTATAAAAAAAATCAGGATCGACAATGCCGTCAAAAGTTGTAGTTATGTCTGTCTATTGTCCCATTTACCGAGAAGAAAAAGCTACTTGACAAAAGAAAAACATTTGTTTTTAAACTTAGACATTATGGTGCAGAAGTAATTAATCCAAGAACACAACAGGCTGAGCTTTATGAAAGCCAAATTCTTTTAGCAATTAGATGCACATACAGATAGTTGCGATGAAAATAAATAGATCGTTGAAGAAGATATCGAGGAAGTTAATTGCCATGAAGTAACTACTGATGCTAGTGATGATAATAATGAGATAAATTTTGAAAGCGAACCCGAAGAAAAATCATCCCCAAATATTGTAGAGACTACGTCTACCCTCATTGAGAATGATGAGAACGGTAAAGGTATGATTTTTGTTCGTCTTGCTCGGTTTGTGTGTTCCTGAATCTTATTTATTCGTGCTGGTATTTGTTAATCTGAGATATTTGTTTGCTACTCTTTTATTGGTTTGTATGCGTTGTTTGTATATACTTAATTTTGGATAATAATTTATTTTAAATGTTTAGTAATTTTAGGGCTTCTGTTTCTCGGGGAGTGCTTTTGAATGCTTACCATGCTTACTTTCACTCTCACATGGCATATGTCGTGCTTTGTTTGGGGCACTCATCTCATGCGGTTAAGGTGCTTGCTGTCCAGAGGCCAGAGGTGAGGGTGACGGCTGGTATTGGGTACTCTGATTGTTGTAGATATGCTTTTACATCATTTGGCATACTTACCTTCCCTTGCACATCAAAAAGAACATTAATAACTTCATGCTTACCATGCACGCGGGAGAAACAATCTTAACACACAGTATAGTAGAAACGCCATGCGCCAGGGCCAGAGATAGACTTTGGAATAAAATTTTATAACGCCCTTCCACTAGTGATATACCTACTGAAACTTTTTGAACACAAAGTCAAAAAATATCTAAAGGCTAAAGCGTTTTATAGTAAGCAGGATTTTTGGCTGAGTGACATGGATTTTTGACTTGTTTTTTCGGATGATGAGGCACCCACTGGATTATGATTTGATGCTACACGAAAGGGGGTCTGAAATGTTCTTTGGATGTATTTATCAGGGTTAAATTTTTTATTTTGTAATTGTTATATTGTATTGTCTGTTTTCGTTCTTGAATTCGTCTGAATGCCTTACTAGGCCCTACTTAGATAGCTATAGTTGCGATTTTATCTACTACTTAAGTATAACTTATGACTTGTAGAAATACAGTCGTGAATGCTGATCGAACGAATAAATTTTTGCAGCTTCATTTTAATAAGTTAAAAATATACTGTGGCCAAACCAGACAAACTTTTCAACCAGTGTCTAATAGGTAAAATATGAGAATATGGGTTAATGCCCATAATCCCAATTATATTCGGTAAATACGTTTTCAAGTACGCCAAGCTGTCATTTTCAGAGGGAGTTTGACTGGTCCATATTATTACGATTTTTTAAATAAAGAGCTAGCTCATGAGCCAAATAACTTACCATTAGGACAAATTCAAAAGCTAGTTTTTCGGCATCATGGTGCTCCTCCACATGCAGTGAACACTGTTAGTGTTACATGCTACTCACCGAACCAAAAATTGAGTGTATATTGTGTACTAATGAAATTCATAAATTATTAATCTGTCCCAAGTTTGAACTTGAGCCCTAAAATTGTTATTAAACATTCAAGGCAAACTCATAAGCAATAATGAACCTTAACTTGCAACGGTCAGCAAATTGTATGGTATAAATTCTCGAGTGAACCATCAGTCCAGTAGACTTTATCTCACACCATTCAACCAGTGACTATTTGCCTACATGGGTGCGGTTCTTTCTGGATGTCCTAAGCCTGTAATCCGAACCTTAATATGGCAGCCAAGTCCAACTTAGTGGTATAAATTTCTGAGTGAACTCAAATTAAATTAAAATTAACTAGTCTGCTTAAAACGCTAAATATTCACCTAAACTAAATAGCTAGATCACCATAAATGAACTATTAAAAATCGCTTTTAATATTGTGATCTACTGAAATGCACAAACTACTAAGTAAATATCACCCTGCCTTAAGTTTGAACTTGAAAAATATTATTGTAAACATTGCAAATTATAAACAACGCTAGCAGTCAACACAAGTGACTATAAACCTCAAACGTGCAACGATCAGCATATTTTATTATATAAATAAGCAAGCCAACCATCAGTTCAGCAAACTTTGTTTCTCACTTAAACCAGTTCCCTGCATGCACTTAGGTGCATAGGGTCCTGCAACCTTATGTCCTACCCAATTCCGAGTTTCGCAGCACACAGGTGCGTGGGCTTGGGGGTTACCCACCTACAGTACTAAAAGTCGAATCTACGATAAATTTGTTCTGAAAAAGATAATTTTCAAAGTAGAATCTATCAAGTCTTTAACCAATAGACGTTGTTATTGTTTTAACTGAAGTGCTTTCTTTATCATCTCTTCTCACCTGACGTAGATCGATCCCGAATCTGAGCTATATAATCTGCACGCCAACCAAGGCATGGCATCACGTCACATAGGCCGTAACAGTAAAACTGTATTATACAAAGTGATGCAAGCCGTTCTATAGATCTACTCAATTTTCTAAACGTGACAATATAAGTTTTCATAAAAATCTAATGTTAGGGCCTAAACCAAAGCAATAACGGCTCATTCCCTTACTGCTTAAGTAAAATTTATATTGAAGATGTGAAGTAAAAGGGCCCATATAAAGCGAAAATTGAAACCGTTCCGCTTGGCTTGAAGTTTTTTTAGACAATACTGGCTGTGTCGCAGGGTATCCATTTTAATGCCGGAGAAATTCAATTCCAACCTTCATTATAGTCTTTTTTCAGATATGAAATGATACGTTTAAGGTAGCATATTAAACATTTTATAGATTGCAGGGTGTTTCACGTAAGAAATTTACTCAATCTTAGGGCCTTTTTTATTGAGCTAAGAAAGAAAAATTTAAACCTTGAGTTTGTATGTTTTTTTTTCAGTATATTCAAATATTGACTTAGAAAAACAATCGAAATTTAAATTTAAAAAATATGGCAAGAAGTACTATATGTATTATGAGAACTATTCCTAGCTTATGTTTTGGTTGTAAGGCCTAGCGAAATGGATTGCGACTTACGAGATTTAAGTAAAACTTTAATCAAGAATTTGGAACTTTACTGCAACAAAAAAACCAAATTTAGTTCGCATAAAACAATAAACATTCCAAATTTGCTAAATCAGAACAGATTAAGTATTAAAAAGAAGAAATAACTTGTTGAACACTAAACCTTTCACAATTCCTATTGAGAATAAAGCCTATTCTATCTAGATCTGAACTAATTTTAATAACAAATTTTGTGCATTTAAACTGCCAAAGTGAGCCTAATGGCACTCCCGGCCGCTCCGCCACAAAAGAGTCTAGGGAACAGAGAGACGGAGCTATGTCTTGGGTTAGTTTTGGTTAGCAAACAGTTTTTTTCTTGATTTTGGATATGTCTTTGGTTAGGTTTGGTTAGCACCTGGTTAGTTTCCTTTTCTTCAGCCCCCGTTGTTTCAGATTCGATTTTCTAAACAAACAGAGATGTGCACGTATGCACTATAATTTACCATAGGAGCTAGTTCTAAAGTGACCTTGTAAATAAAACAAATACCTTTAGCATTATATGAATATTTTAATAAGTTATTTTACTTGAAACAACTGGAAGCTGATAAATAAACAAAATATAAACATTGAATCATGGTACGTAGTCAGTGCTTCTATATGAACAATATCAGTCGAGGCAACAAGGTCAATACCTTGTATAATATTATAAGAATAAAAATCCTAAAAGCTAAAGCATTTCATAAACAGTTGTAATTCTAAACTGGTATATGATTATAAACGCTGTCTTGCAGCTATATACAGTTAAATGTTCATTAAAGTTCCTGCGGAACAGCCCAGTGTGAGCTCGGTTAGCTGAGATAACTTTGAGACAGCAATGTACAAGCAATAATAGCAGGATAAATATTACCTTAATGTCCAACTATAAGCTACTATGTACACTATGTTAACAGTTGACGAGAAACGCTCAATGTTTAGCAGTTTATCTTCCAACACTGGGGAAAGTCACTTTAAACAACACTTGCTAAGCCTCTTGCTAGCTTCTATATACAATGTGGTTCAATTTCTTGCAAATAAGAATGACTTGAATGTAGTAGTTTGACATGGTATGCAGTTATTGCATAATAGCATGGCATGGATGCCTGGTGAAATGCGGTTTTTTGGTACACGCATAATTGATTGTAAAACATGCTATGCAGGTAGCATAGGTAAGCTGAAATCCGCGTAGGGGATATAGCATTTGTGAGATTTTGAGAATACTGGCAGACAAGTGCCGGGTAGTCCTTATATGAGAATAAGGCTAGAGCAGCGTTTCTCAAAGTGTGCTACGCGGAACCCAGGGCTCCGTAGCAGAAATGCAGAGAGGGCCGTAGACAGCGATGGCCAGTAGAAAAATATCCATCGGGTAGCTTAATAAAAAAATGGTATTTTTAGTTTTTTTTGTGACTCGAATAAAAATCGATATTCTTAGCATATATAGCACGTCCCTATTTAGCCAATTGACAGAAAATTTGGAGGTTATGTTCGAGATTTCAGAAGAACTCTGCTCTTCAATTTACTTGTAAACGTAAAATTCATCGGCGGATAAAGCCAGAAACGGGCGTTCGATTATTAAGTTATAGCTTCTTTTATGTGCCGCTAAATAAGTATCTCTAAAAGAGCTATAACCATTATTTTACCATTTATGAGTACATACCTTTGCGAAACTGGATTTTCTTCATATATTTCTACTAAAACGAAGTAGCGTAACCGCTTGAATGCCGAGTCAGAGATGAGACTACAGCTCTCTTCAATTAAGCCAAATATCAAAGAAATTTGTAAATATAAAGAACAACACTTGGCCCATGTTTAAAAAAAAACCTAATAAATAGGAGAATTATGTACATTGTGTACTGATATATTATCTATTATTGAGCAAATTTGGGAGTGGTTACAAAAAAAATTTCGCCTGCTTTTTAACTAGTGGGCTCCGCCAACTTCATTTGACTTAAAAAGGGCTCCACGTTCAAAAATAATTGAGAAACGCTGGGCTGGAGTATAGCAACCCAGTGTTATAATCTGATAGAGAATAGAGAATGTTAAAACCCATGGACAAGACCAATGGGAACGCTAGTACAGCGATGTGACTGTAAATGTGTGAGTTGACTTACTTGAGATTCGAGACAAGACTCGATTAATATTGAGAACTCATGGACAAGACCAATGGGAACGCTAGTACAGCGATGGTACGGCGTTTGAGAATGTTGAGAGTTTGTGAATGTAAACGTGTGTGTTTACTTAATTTGGGCTAGAGACAAGACTCGATTACTTGTGGTTCGAGACAAGACTCGATTGTAGAACTCACATGGACAAGACAAATGGGGACGCCAGTACAGCGATGGTACAGCGTCATACTGAGATTGAGGATAATGGCAGACATGGTGCCGATAAATACCTTAAAATACCTTACTTGTAGGCTTGAGATAACGATGACTATGGCTGGATACCACAATGTCATTTGAATAAAGAACTAGAGAGATTAGGAGGTCTCAAGACGTGAAAACTTGCCCGGCATGGCGGCGGAAACAGCGCCCTTAGTGCGCTTGCTTGTATGTGGGTCAAGAGACAAGATACTACTCATTACTAGAACGTGGGAACTAGATCAGCTCGAAGACGTTGACTCCTCTCTTTCTGGCGGGAGAAGATGCATCAATGAACGAAATGAAATGAAATATATCTTTAATAAATAAGTATATACCTAATATACACACAAACAAAGTCTTAATTAAAAAAAATCTTTGCTTACTATATCTAACACTTGATTTATCCAACTAATATATGTTAGACGAAGCCAACAATGACAAGAAGAAAAAAAATCTTATTTTAATACAATTAAATAAATGATTATTGCACAATTACTACATTTCATATAACTAATTTCTCCCATGCGCATGAACCTTTAGCATCCTTTTAAAAAGTCGAAGTGAGGGTTGCCTCTTTATTTCAGGTGGCAGGTTGTTAAATTCATTAAATCCCCTAAAAAACAGTGAATTCATGGTGTTCTTAAAGTTAGTCCTTGATATAAAAATATTGTCATTAAATATTACGTGTAGGATAACCATGTATATTTCTATTAAAACTAACATATTGAGTAAAGTAGGATGATGCCAAATTATTCAAAATTTTATAAATCAATGTCATGGTAAATGTATAAAGTCTATTCTCAACAGAAAGCCAATTTAAAGAATTAAGCATTAATGATATTGGTGTAAGTCTATGTGCTCGTAAAATAATCCACATGCCCCGATTCTGCAGCTTTTGAAGCCTATTTGTCTGATTTAAATTAAATAAGAACAATACTGAGGAGCAATTAGCAAAATATGGCTGAACAATAGTATTATAAACCATTAATTTAGACTCATAGGATAGACTAATTGATATTCTACTAAAGAAAATTTTTTTTTTTGAAATTTTCTTCTCAATATAATCACAATGATTCTGAAAATTAAGCAAGTTATCAAGTTATAGTCCCAAATATTTTATAGATGTTACAAATTAAATAGTTTTATTATTGATACTTAGTTGAGGACTTAGCTCTACAACCTTTCGATATTTACTTTTAGTTGTAAATACCATAGCCTTTGTTTTTGACACATTTAGTTTAAGTTTATTTATTTTAAAGTAAATCTCTATTTGTGACAATACCCTACCCATTTTTTCTAATGCTTTATTGAGATCACTATCACTACATGCCAAAAAGGTGTCATCAGCAAAATGGTTAATGAATTCACAATCCACAAGCATACCTATATTATTGATATACAAAATAAAAAGCAGAGGCCCCAATACACTTCCCTGTGGTACTTCCATGTTATTGCCTATTTCCCCAGAAACCCTTGCATTAAATCTGACTTTCTGCCTTCTGTTACACAGATAATCCACAAACCATTCAAAAACATTACCTACAATACCATAATTTATAAGTTTAGACAGCAAAATACTTCTATCTAAAGTTTTAAACGCCCTCTTTAGGTCCAAGAAAACACCCACCACATATATGCTATCATCAAGATGAGTTATAATTTTACAAAGTGCTAATTGAAGAGCAGATTCGTATGAGTGTCCACGACGGAACCCAGATTGGTTATTTATTAAAATTTAATTTTCTGAGAAATGCTTTAAAATTTGGCATATACTGCCATTTCAATAACTTTATCGATAGGGGGTAATGTATTTATTGGACGAAACTCATTTGCATTTATAGTATTGACGACCTTCTGCACAGGAACAATTGTGCTACATTTTAATTTATCTGGTATTTTACCAGTTCTTAAAGATGTGTTTTGGGGATCCAACATAACATGTCCAATAGTACCAAATATCACTTCAAAATCTTAGCATTTAATATTTCATGTGCAGAACATTTATTATCAAGTTTACTAATTATTTTTTGAGCTTCAGACATGGTCAACAGTTTAAAGTTAGAAATTCCAAGGCATAAGTTGGCATCCAGATTAGTCCAACTAGGCCCATTTTGCATGCTTTCATGGATCTTCACTATACTATTCACAAAATAGGAATTAAAATTTTCAGTAATTTCTAAAGTATCTACAAAAATTGTTTGTCAAAATCAAATAGAATTTGGATCATTGGGACAGCCGATGCTAACCACACTCTTCAAAGTCTTCCACATTTCCCTAGGGTTTCCTTTGAACACATCTATTTTCACAAAGTAATACCTTTCCTTCTTCACTTTAAGAAGATTAACCACTTGTTCCTGAGAGACTTACAATTTTGCCACTTCTGTTGTCTTATTTCACCATCATTCTTTGTATTTATAAAAGCTTTGTATGCCCTGTCCCGATCTTTAATTTTACCAAAAACTTCATTATCAAACCAAGGCAAATTAGATTTAGACTTGCAAGTCTTCACAGGAGCAATACCATTAATTACCCTATCACAATTCTTAAGTAATTCCCCATATATAAAATCAACATCAACAGAATCTAAGTTCCAATTGCATGACATTAAGTCGAACCCAATGGCATTTAAATTATTTTCATTCATATTCCTATACACACTAACTCTACTGTTCACACAAGACTTATTGCATAATCCAACACTAATGACAGAATGGTCCGTAATCTTACGTCACCCGGGTTGGTTCTGTTACCCATTGGCTTACTCCATAAGATGTAATTAAGTTTTAAATTTTGTTGCTATAAAAGCTATCACCTAAAAAATTAACATTAAAGTCTCCAACTAGCACACACTTGTTATGTTTGGAAAATATGCTATCACATATATCTTCATATTCCAAATAAAACTGTGCAACAGAGGCTGATGGAGAATGGTATAGGCACCCAACAACCCAAGAATCAGACACCAACTGTAACCTAATAAATTTACACCAAAAACTATCCATAAGCTCAAATTTTTAAATGTGTGAAAAGTTGTAATTGTTATTAATACATATTAAAATGCCACCAGTATGTCTACTATTTGAGTCACATCTAACACCATGTATTTCTCTATAAAAAGTTCACTTTGCTCAATACTTGTGGTGGTTCGTGTTTCACTTAGCAGGATAATTTTTGGATTATAAGAAGCAATAGACTGTCTTATTTGATCTATATTCTTTAAGATATTCTGAGCATTGAGGTATATTATATCAGAGTTAAAAAGTATAGTAGGTGTTACTGCATGTTTTTTTGAGTATTCAGTTTATGTACAATAGTTGGTTTATTATTAATATATTTGATCATTTTATTATTTTGCCCATTCTCCACAAGCCTCTGCAGCTCTGCCCTAACACTATTATAATATGATCTTTGCATATTTGTTTGGTCGCTATTAACCCTAACACCAGGTATATTTATATTATCATGGTATACAGTCTTTCCATCCACCTACGATTCCAAAATAACTTTAATAGGTCGAGTCTTATCCTGCAAATATCTTCCAAGTCAATAGTTCTTTAAACTATCTTTTTTATGTTAAAATTTTCTAGTACTGCTTCTACTGTATTTCTATCCCCAAGATTTCGTTCAGCTTGTGTTTTAGCCTTCGACTCATTTACATTAAAAATTATAATATTCTTTTCTCTATTTTTTCTTTCCATCATCTCATATATCAAATCCTCCTGTTCTTTTTTATTTTCACCAGCATCAGAACTTAAACCCGCTACTGAAGTAGGCGGCATGTAGTAGTAGTAGTAGTAGTAGTAAGGGTGGGGGGGCCGAAGCCCGGTAAGTAGGCCTATAAGTCCCTTTTCACCATCCCCGATCCGCCCTCCCCTACTTGGCTACTTCCAACACCCGGCCCGCACTGAAACGGCCCGTCACCTTGATAAAGGTGAGGACGTCCTCCCAGTCCAGATCCTTTAGATCTTCCCGAGCAAGTGTTGGTGCTCCCAGTATCTTCCCCCTTACGCGACTCCACCTATCACAAATTCCTATATAGTGGTATGAGGACTCCTCCCCTGTCCCGCAGTTCAGGCAGAGTGGGCTGTCCCTCACGCCGATAAGGTGCAGATGTCTGTTTAGGCATCCATGCCCAGTCAGAATACCTACCAAGTTCCTGATGTCCTCTCGGCTCTTTTTTAGCAGTCGCCTTGCTCTGGATCCGTCAGGATTTGGAATCATTTCCTTGGCTTGTCTGCATCCTTCTTTTCCTCTCCAATTGTGCTTTGTCTTATTCCAGGCCCAGTTATTTAGTTCCTGAGAGATTTGCCTTTTACTTAAGCCCAGACCAGGTTCTGGACCGACGAGGTGGCTCATTGAGCCTTGTCTGGCCAATTCATCGGCCCGTTCGTTGCCCTCGATGCCACTGTGCCCTGGAACCCATCTGAGTCTTACTTCCTTGTGCACAGCCAATCTGTCTAGGGCGTCTCTACATTCCTGAACTAGCTTACAGCTTGCCCTGGGTTTTTGGATCGCCCTTAGAGCGGCTTGACTGTCCGAGTAAATATATATACTCTCTACACCTTCTGTTACTTCCGCCTTGGTTGCTACTTCCAAAATAGCAAACACCTCCGCCTGGAAAACAGTGGCATATCTTCCCAGCGAAGTGCTTTCTCCTGATTTAGTGTTGTCTAGGTATACACCGGCTCCGGATGACTGTGTATTAGCCATCCATGAGCCGTCAGTGTACCATGCGTGTGCGCCGCTCGGCGTACGTACCTGGCCTGACAGCCACTCTTCCCTTGATGGAAATTCCACTTGAAAATTCCTTCTCAGTCTTAATCTGCCATCTGGAATATTGCCTTTGGTCGCAATGATGGGTAGATCCCTACTCATTTTGGCGGCAATAGTCGTATGGCCTTTCCCTGTGTAGTCCGTTCGCCATAGGCCACTGTCGATCATCCTTTTGTGAGCCGCCATTGCCTCTCTCTCAATCCAGATCGGGAGGTCCGGCAGCCCCAGGATGATGTTCAGTGCTGCTCCGGGAGTGGTTCTCAATGCTCCGGTAATACCCAAACAAGCCAGCCTTTGCAGTCTGGCCAGTTTCTGGGCATTAGTGGCTCTGGCCACCGCTGGCCACCAGACCACGGATCCGTAGGAAATCCTCGGTCTTATCACAGCAGTGTACAGCCACTGGAGGATGTAAGGTTTTAAACCCCACTTCCTACCTACCTCCTTAGTTGCCACATAATCGCGGTTGTCTTATTCACCACCTGTTCAACGTGTGCCTTCCACGTCAATTTACTGTCTAAAATAACTCCCAAATATTTGACTTGTTGACTTAGGCTCAGTCTCGTCTGGTAGAGTATGGGATGTATAAAACCTGCTAGATTTCGTTTCCTTGTGAAGAGAATGAGTTCGGTCTTCCCTGGGTTTACTGAGAGACCATTCTCCTCACACCAACCTTGAACTATCCGACACGCCACCTGCATACGCTCGCAGACCGTTCTCACGAACTTGCCCGTGATCATTACTAGCCCGTCGTCAGCATATGCTTGTGCATAGAATCCCTCAAGATTTAACCTTCTCAGGAGGCTGTCCATCACCAGGCACCACAAATGTGGCGAGAAGCAGCTGCCTTGTGGGCAACCCCCTCTTACCCAGTAGGCGGCATACAAGCATTTAGATTTATCTGCTCCATCTTAACAATTTTTTGTTCTAGGGTAACTATTTTACCAATTGTCTCTGGTTCAAGCTCTGGACTACTAGTTCAAGTTCACTAAGTCTTTTTACAATATTGGGAATATTAAACATATTTTCTCTACATGTTGTACACACAAATGGCATAACTCTAGTAGCCATTAGTATAACTCGA
Source organism: Pissodes strobi (assembly GCA_016904865.1). NCBI lineage: Eukaryota > Metazoa > Arthropoda > Insecta > Coleoptera > Curculionidae > Pissodes > Pissodes strobi. Next base: position 812,255 of record MU181938.1, on the reverse strand, counting down.
ATTTCGGACGCAGATATATTTCCACATGTTTTGCAAATTATCCTTTTACAAATATCGCAAAGATAGCCAAAAAGTTCAGTTTTGCTTTCTTTAAAGACACATTGTTTGTTGCATTTGTAGCAGTCTGCATTTCCTCCCATTGTAAAGGCACAATATATAAGTGTGAAACACTCCAAGGATAAAGTAACAATAACAAGTGGCAACACTGCCGACTTTGTGTTGTTTACAATCAGAACAGCTGATAGTTTTGCGCCCTTTTTATGATCAAGAAAGCAGTTTTTAACAACAAACTTCACACTCACCAGGGTCGCTAGGCTTTAACAATCACTTGCAGATACTTTTCACTAATTAAATGTTGAAAAATTCACCAAAAATAGCCTATTTCCAAATATATTATAAGACTATATTTGCCTATTTCAATCACGAGGTAAACACACTCTTGCTGCAACGTTGCCGCACCAATGCGGAATTTAGAAAAGGGCAAATGATGTAACTACAGAGAAGTTATATGAAACTTAACATCAGCGATTGTCTAGCATAAACTTATGCATTCTAACACAGATCTGGTCGAAATACGCCGACTAGGTTTTATAAATTCGATTATTAAAGATCGGAAATTTAGAGGCACTAACTTGATTACCTCCGTCTTCGCCGTGAAGGCAGTGATTGGCCGAATGTCCGAATGTGTTTCGGCACGGTGTAGCTGATACGGCCTTGGGGTTTGAAATACATGGAGGCGATTGGTTGCACGAATTATGCGGTTGGATGCAGGACTGCTTCTTTGGCGGGGTGCCGGTGCAGATGAGTAAACGTTGTTACAACAGATGGCGCTAGGAATATCACTGGGATACGCATTTTAAGATCCTTTACATAAATAGTGCACTATGTGAAAATCGACCTCTCCTATTGGGTGATCCATCTCGTATTACAATATGTCTTCGTGATGCAATCAATTTCTGTCAAGAGCTCTCGTGGTGTAGAGGTTTAGACAGCTGGGTCTCACCTGGACGGCCGGGGTTCAATCCCCGTTGCTTTTTTTAATTATTTTTTTAAGATTATGTTTCTAAACAGTTTTTTCTTGATTTTGGGTATGTCTTGGGTTAGTTTGGGTTAGCACCTGGTTAGTTTCCTTTTCTTGAGCCCCGTAGCGAGCGAAGCGAGCGGAGGGCCATGCGGATCGACCAATAGGAGAGGCCGATTTTTATATAGTGCACTATTTGTGCGGCTTTTTTGTAGAAAGCGCTGTGATTGGTCAGATGCCTTTCGAGGCCGCTTTGCTTTTAGCTTTCTAGACTGGCTGAAGCAGTGGATAAACGTTGTAACAAGAGATGGCGTTAGTAGTATCGCCATGAATTTTAAGATTTCTTTGGAATGCGAGCAGTGGCGTGGAATGTAAAATTGTACAAAATTAAATCGTTAGATTTGAAAGCGTGTTCAAATGGTTTTTGAACACCCGTAGCGAGCGGTAGCGAGCGGAGGGCCATGCGAAAAGTGAAATATTACTAAAACTAACGCAAGACATAGCTTCGTCTGTCTGCTCCCTAGACTCTTGTCTCCGCCACCCGGAGACGCGCTCATTAGGTAGCTCAACCCCCGACGTATGTATATGTATTTATGTGTAATAAAAAAATTTTCAGTAGTATAAAAATAATCATTATACATAAATACATATCCTGAATTTTTGCGCAGGTGTAGGAGAGTTGGGAGCCTGCAATTAATACTACATCTAATATTAAATCAAAACTCATACGTAACTTTTTGAATTTGTCAAGAAGTCTGTCATATAACTAGCGTTATTTACAATAAGTTGATAGTTTTCATAAATATTAGTGTATGTATCCCCTTACGTGATTAAAATTACATGGCCTACCCGTCACACGACAAGCACTAAGGTCTTCTTATTGAGTGGGTCTTGCTTTAATATTGGTTTAGATATGCCTCAGCCCCTTATTCTATTGAATAATTATCCTATAAATTCATACTAAACAATCAATTATTCATCAGGTTCTACTAATTTTTAGGTCAATACAACCTAATTGACTTTTCATGTATAAACATTTGACATGTAAGTGCTGGCTGCGTTTCATACGCATACGCAATGGATTTTTTAGTTAAATATTAATTATATCTAAGAACAAAAATAAATGAGGATATTCTTACAGCCTACATTTAAATTTATTACGGATTGGCTCCTTTGAAAGGGCCAGAGTCGAATATCGTGATTGAAATACGAAATAAAATGTAACAATAAAAGTTGATTCGGCCCATTTCGTGCCTTATCTCCTCAATGAAAAAAATATCTTTATTTTCTCTTCGTAGGATTATATTGAATTGTAACAGGCGGAAGGTTAATTACGTACTTATATGTTCATTGTTCATATGAGAAGGTAAATTAAGCTCATAATCTAGTTTATTACAGGTACAGGTTACAGGAGACATATGAATTTGCCACGTCATGCAATACCTACATTATGCCCTAGTAGTCGTAAGTCGCTGTTATTAAATTTTAATTTACAACTGTTTTCGATTTTTAAGATACCGGCAGACCATCAAAAGGGGTAAAATGTAGGAAATTGGGTTAAAAGCTTCAAATTTTGCAGAGTTGCTTTTAGAGTGCAATGAAATTGATCAGTTGGGCGTCACTTTGTAATGATATACTAGCTCAGTCTCCAATTTGAAAGGATAAATTTAGTTGGGCACTAATTTGTAGCGAAGGTTAATTTATTTAATTTAATTAAGCATGAGATTCGTTTTTATTTTCCTGAGGCGGTGGGTTCTCTCTTTTATTAACTGAAATATTTTTTTGGGCGCCAGAGTTCCTAGAGACAATGCGAACTGAAAATGAATACTTAAATATCAATAACTATAAAGATAAGAATATCAAAAATTTGCCCTTATAATTTGTGTCTCACAGACCTCAATATTGCGATAAATTAAACAAAGGAATTCAAACAACAATATATTAATTTTACAATTAAATTACAACAATGGTATCATGTGAATTGGAGATTATCAATATTATTAAATTACAAATATAATTGATGAAATTATTTGAAATGAAGTTTATGAAAAAATTGACTAGTAATGAGAATTAAAATTAATGTAAAAGATAAAAAAATTAATGAATGAGGCGATATCACTGGTCTTTACAATTGATTTATCTTATGATTGGCTAATACTTAGCGTGTCCAACTATTCTGTAACCATGCGATCATATTGGGACCTCTACTGGAACCGCTTCTGCCTGTTTCCAAGTTAATGTTAATGGGTTAATCCAGGACTTACAGGTTAACCTAGTGTCAGCTCCCTCTACAGGTCTGCTGCAGCGACGTGGACGAACACCTGGTACTTGCAAAGCACGATGTTTTTTTTAGTCAATGTTGGATACATACAAAAAAAATAATAACCTAGTCTTAGACCAATGTATTTCGCTAATTAAAGAATATTCAGGGAAATATCGTGTGGACCTCAGTGAGACTGTTACATGAGGAAGCAATCAACAATTTGAAAATTTACTGGTTAAAGCAGGTAAAATCAGAAACTTAATTACAATTTTAAGTTGAGCAAAAATTATAAATAACTACTGTTACTCAAGATATCCTTTTCTTTACTTAAAATATGAAATTTAAAAGAAATAATGACTGAAATTTAAATTCAAAAGAAAATTATGGAATTGCGTTCCAATAGAAAAGATAGAGGTACAACCTCTCTATAAATGAGTCTTATAACTCCAAATAAGTAATTTCAATTACTTTTTTTATTTAGCCCTTGGCACATAAACGATAATTGAGCGTAATTACGCCTCAATTAATTAAAGATATAGATAAGATAATCACTATCTCACATTGAGATAGAAATTTAGATAAAAGGTAAAGAAACAGGTAAATTTACACATCTGAAATTAACCTCTCATAAATGCAAATTAATGTCGGTATATCAGTGTTGAGACGAGACAGGGTGAGTGCTAATAATTATATGCTTGATGTAACAAATAAACTGAGAATTTAATTAAATAAGCCTGGAAATAAAAAATATTAAAACCAGCAATACTATGAGGGAAAATTCGAAGAAATTCTACCGAAAATTCAATTTACTTTACAGGAATATATAGAACTTGCTCCAAGAATTCCCCAAATAATACTGTTCAATTTGAATGGAAATTCGTAAAATAATTTACGTGACCGCTAAACAATGACATAATTACGTTCTCTGTAAATTTGGACTAAACCACTTTCAAATCACATGAATTTGACTAATGAGAGACGCAATTATCCACCAATAAATCGGTATCTTAACCCAACGGTCACTACAAAAACTAAGATTATTGAAGCTATAAGCTAATTGAAAGTGTAATATAAAAATGCTAAATTCTTGCTTTAGCCAAATACGATTACGCGAATCAGAAACAATTATTAATTATGTATTTAAAAATGAAAAAAATAGTGAAACATATTGCAAGATGAATAAAATGTTTCAAGATTAAAATCCAGCACTCACCCGTGTCAGCGTCGCCACAAAGATAAAAACTTCAAGACGTTCCACAAATTATGCTTTCCGGATAATTTATATCATGTGAATACTGCTATAGGCCACGCAGGGTTAAGCAAAATAAATACCAATATATAATTGTAGGTATTAAATAGCGTACTGCGCTTCCCAATTACCAACCACACGAGATAAGCCCATTCACGAATAGATGTCACTATTAAATATAGTAACCTATAGTGAAACAACTCCACAAATTGGAGGTATAAAATAGCGTACTTATGCTTCCAAATAATTACTTGCAGGAAATAACACCCATTCGCGAATAGATGTCACTGGCAACTCAAATCCCAAACATCGAAAATCATTCGTAATTGAACTGAATTTAGTGGAGCAGAATAAGCTCATATTCCGTTACAATTTGACCCGCAGCACCACAAATTTTCTCTTAGGATTGTGGTTTAACCCCCATATTATTTTTGACAGGTTAAAATTACTAAAAATATCTATGTCAAAGGACCTACGGGGAGGGGCGGCTCCAATGCTGCCATACTTGACGTAAGTGTCAAAAATATCGTTTTCCTATTTTGGTATCATAAGGAAGTCTTTTAGATATGCAGAATAGTATCGAAAAGAAAGTCAAAAGCCATTTTGTAGCTTGGGAATCGACCAGGCGAATAGGTAAAATAATGCTCTAGTAAAGGCCGAGAGAGGTGCATTAGGCCTCACATAAGACCTTTAAGCTTATCGAAGTTAGACTATTGGTGAACCCAAGGTAACTAGGATACCTAAACAGTTCAAACAAGACAATGTAGAGGTAAATGGGCTAACTACTCCTCATAAAGAATATAAACTATACCAAAAAAGTTCTTGGATAAGTATGCGGCTCTTAAAGATTCCTTTCTTCAACGTGAGAATCCTTTTATAGTAAAGAGAAACCCGGAGTTGACCCGGGATCTGGATAGTCTGGAACACCGCAGACATGTGGCCGAGATATCCCTGTTCTACAGATATTTTCACAGCAGATGTTTCCAGGATTTGGCCGCCTCATCCCGCCTCCAGCAACGCCTGTCAGACAGTCACGACAGACGGCAAGAGCGAACCCGTTCGTTGTACAACTGGAAACACCTAGAACATCGCTTTACAAGGACTCCTTTATCTAGCGTACTGCATCGCTGTGGACCTAACTCCCAGGGCATCTATTTACTCCAAATTACAAGCTACAGCTATTCACCGCTCGTCGAGTGCCATAGGATCTCCCTTTAGTGTGTGTGTCATTACCATAAAAAAGTCAATTAGCAATTATATCGTTTTAATTTTTTTTCTCTTTTGAATTGATTTAACTTCTAGTTTTATTACTTTTTTCTTGCTGCGAAGCCTAAGCCAAAACAAGTTTTAACTTACTCCTTCGGGATTTGCTGACTTTTGCCCTCCACAAATTGATGGCGTTGGAATAATATATTTATTTTTATTACGCATGCATCATAATCAACGATTATCGCACGCTGTAGCGTGCATAAAATGATGTTTATGGTGCGCCTACTTTTTTAAAGGTTGCTATAGAAACATTTGATCATGTCAAATGTGACAGATTAATATATTCGTCAATATATCCCTTAAATTTAAGATTTTTGAGATTATGAAGCATTCGTAATAAAAAATAGCGTATGATATACGTGCATAAGAGGCCTTTAAAGCCCTTGCGACTTACAAAACACTCCGCTGCGCGTCGTGTTTTGAAATATGTCGCGCGTGCTTTAAAGGCCCTCTTATACACTTATATCATAATATACTATTATTTTCGTAGAAAACCATAGTGGTCGCAACAAGTCATGGCGAGGAGTCTCCTCGCCATCAAATGCGTGTAAAGCGAATTTTACATGTTCCAACTGTAGAATTGGGGCCAAATTTCTTGCTGATGATAGGGCAATTGTTTAATTGGATTAGCGATCAGCTGATGATTAATAATGGCCACATAACGCACGAAAACTGCTGCATAATTAGGCTCGTAAAATTAATCTCTTAGAATAACAAAGTGTTACTTTGCGCTCTTAATATATAAATAGCTAATTTGTAACGTTTCTTACATTATGATTCTTCAAAATAAACATTAGTATTATTGAAATGATAATAATTAATAAATAATAATTCATAACTGAGTAACTTATTGAAATGTCTTTTCCGTTTTCTTTAATTAAACTTTTGTATCCAAAGTCAGTGGTCTTTCTCTGGATACCATAAAAAGCAATTCTCGACATTCATAGATTTCTTTGACAATCTGTTAACAGCTTTATTCCCGAAAAGCCCGAATCAACAGGCTCATTGTTTTATTTCCTCCGCACTTTTCCACCTTGGTTGCCACAATGTGCCGGAAACAATGAAATAAGCGATTCGGAAACTAATTAGCAAGCTCAGACGTTTAAAATCGTTACTAATTGATTTAGAGAGCTCTCCCGTGTCGTTTTCAAGGTCACGTTGCGAGGGCGATGGTTTAGTTTGACTCTAATTGATGAAGCAAGCCACTTTGTAAACACAATTTGAGGGAAGATCGCTTGTAAGTTTATACTAGTAGGGTTGCTTGTGTAAATATATAGTTTTAGACATAAATTAGGTGCCTTTCGGTTTCAATTACTTTTCAATAGTGCAAGGCAGCTTACAAAATATTAACATTATTTCAAAACGGGACAAACGTTTTCAGGCATTGCGTCATATTTTTGCAATAATCTGCATTTCCCAATCTCGCACAGAAAATTATTCTAGAACTTTTTATACAAGAAATCACAAGGATTACGAATCTGAGACCGATCTCTTGAAAATAGCTATGCGTCGGCTGGCACGTTCCCTAAAGGCAGAGCCTTCAAACTTAAAATAAAAAAATATATATATCGCCAATTAATTTTCAAGCGGATCGAGGCGAATTTGATATATTTTGTTCAAATAATATAATACATAACAAATGTTGAAATCATTAATGTTCCCATGGGAGTAATTCTTGATTACATGTGAAAAATTCTCATACATGTTTTATGACAAACGTTATGAAACCCGATATGGTTCAAATCGATATTCTTGACTTTTATGAAGTACGACGCGAAAATATTTCAGGTAAAAACGTACGTCGAATTTTATCTCATAACTTTACATTTGAGTCTATTCTATTCTAAACTAATATTAGTTTTCAAGATATAAAAAAGCACTAAATATTGCACCAAATTTGACTCGGTCCACATATTAGGGGTCAGACCTTGAAACTAAAATATTTTGGATATCAAACACTAACGAAGCACAATGGAAAGTTTTTAAAGGGAAGCTCTACAGATCACTAAAAATAATACTAATTTGATTCAATTGCATCTGATCTGGAGGTTCATATTTAAGACTTCTTCTTCTTCAGGTGCCGTGTCCGCTACGAACGTGGGCTATTAGCATGGCAATTCTAATCTTGCTTACATCACTTCTGAATAGTTCGATCGATGTGAGACGGAACCATTTACGTAGATTTTGGAGCCACGAGTGTCTTCTCCTGCCTGCCCCTCGCTTGCTGTCTATTTTTCCTTGGATAATCAGTTGAAGCAGGCGGTACTTATCGTGTCTCATTATGTGGCCCAGATATTCAAGTTTCCTCTGTTTAATTGTGCTCACCATTTCGTTTGCTTCTCCGACTCTGCGGATTACCTCTATGTTAGTAATATGATAGGTCCGGAAATCCCGATGCGTCGGTCCACCCACATCTCGAATGCCTCCAGTTTTTTTCAAGAGCGTCTCTGTCAGCGTTTAAGCTTCCGCACCTTACAACAAGACCGGGAAAATGTAACATTTTACTAGTCGTATCTCTAGAGGAAGAGACAAATCCTTGCTTATGAGGAGTTTTTCCATGTTGTTAAATTCTGTTTGAGCTCGTTCTATTCTCCCCATGATTTCTGTAGCCTTTTCCCTTTTGGCATTTAATTTGGTGCCAAGGTATACGTATGATTCCACATGATTAATTAGTAAGTTGTTTATCCGTATTTTTTTGCTTATCAGCGTCCATTTTGTCTTACTGAAGTTGAGGTTTAGGCCGTACTCCTCACTGACTGCATTGGCCCTTTCTATTGTCTGTTGTAATTCATTTATGCTGCTGGCAAGGATAACCGTGTCGTTGGCATATTTTGTGTTGCTCACCGTTTATTTTTATACTATCTGTTGAATTTTTTAGATATTTTTTAAATAGCTCCTCGGAGTAGATATTGAAGAGGAGTGGGGATAAGATACATTTCTGTCGTACACCTCTCTTAAGCTCCACACTCTCAGTGAGTTTATTACCCATTTTTACGCTTGCCGTTTGACCCCAGTACAAATCCACGACCATACGAACATCTTTATCGTCAATACCTGTGTTTCGTAGCATATCGATTAGTTGTTCATGATTGAGGTTATCAAATGCCTTTCTAAAATCAACAAAGCACAGATAGACATTTTCATTAACGTCTCTACACCGCTGTCTAAGTACCTGGAGTGCGAAAACTACTTCTCTAGTTCCAAGTGCTTTCTGAAAGCCAAACTGCGATCTATCAATATTTGACTCACATTTATCATATATTCTTCTATGAATGATCTTGGTGAACGCTTTGGTAATGTGATTGATCAAACTTATAAGTCGTTAATCATCATAGAGTTGGGCATTTGGTTTTTTCGGGTGTTTGTGGTGTAAAGTGAAAGATTTTGAGAATTTCACGTTAATAGTTCCGCTGTTATATTATGTTGTTAAAAAGTGCAACGAAATTGTCAACGAATTGTTTGTCTGTTCTACATATGATCTTTAGTATTTCGCCGTGTACGTTGTCAGGCCCAGTTGCATTGTTGTTTTATAGTTAATGATAGACGGTCCCGTTTCTCCTTCTCCACATATCAGATCATTAGTCCTGTCCGATACAAACAACTTTTCTATGTAAGATTTCCACGTTTCTAAGATCTTTGATGACTTTGAGATGAGATTTCCATTATTATTGTTATTGGGTGATTTATTGAATCTATTTTTGCTTGTCATTGATTGTATTTTTTTGTGCATATTGTAGCTGTCATATTTACTTTCGTATTGCCCTATTTCTCTGCATTCGTTGGAAAACCTATTTTCTTTGGCTTCTCGAATTTTGGTTCTTATGATTTTGTGGGTCTGCTGGTATTTCTCTATATTTTTATTCTTGAATTTACGTCACTCATCCATCATACACATTATCTCATCGAACATCCATTCTCTCTTCTTCTGTCTGTCTCGTTTTAAGAGGGTCGCGCATGCTGGTATAGCCTCCTTTGGTTTCCCCATCTCTCCCTTGTGTTCAACATGATCCTTTATTTTCTTTTTTAGTTGTTTTCGTACTTTTACCTCGGTTTTCTGGGTTAGCGAGTTTCTTCATATCTATTGTGTTTGTGCAAGATTTTTAATCGAGCCGTTTTACTCTCACCACCTTTCTGCATACCACCAGATTGTGATGCGTAGGGACATATGGATACGTTTTTGATGCTTTTGCCATGTTTTTATGTCTTGTTGATACTGCTACGCAATCAATCTGATTTCTTACGAAGTTCTGCGGTGAGTCGGCTGGGGATGTCCATGCGTATATTCCGCTATTGTGGAGTTTGAAAAGTGTATTAATAACAGCAATTTATATTCCTGGCAGAAGCATATAAGCGTATCTCCTCTATCGTTTCTTTCCCCAAGGCCGAAATTTCCCACGACCTCTTCTACCTTACTTCTGCCAACCTTGACATTGAAATCTCCCATCACCAATGTTACTTCATGTTTTTTTGTCATCTTCATCAGGTTTCCCAGTTTTTCGTAGAATTCCTGGCTGGTTGCTTCATCTTTATCTGTCTTTCGTGTGCATATCTGCAGAATGTTAATGTCAATCGGTGTGGATCGTATTTGTAAAAGAATCATTCTGTCAGAATGGGGAATGAAGGATTTCACTATATGTGGGGCAACTATTATTGCTGTACCGTTTCTGTGATATGCTGTGTGATTTCCTGCGTAATATATTTTCTATCCAAGTATATCGCATTTTCCAGAGTTGAGCCAGTGAGTCTCACTAATTTCTAGTATGTCTATTTTTAATCTTCTCATCTCCTTTACAATGTTATGGGTTTTTCCGCTCTCGTACATACTCCGTACGTTCCAAGTTCCGATCCTTAGGTGTTGAGGACTTGTTTCCTTTTTTTGGCCATAGGGATTTCGCTGGTTGATGACCTGGGAGGCCCTACTGTCTGATTGTGTGTATCCTCCACTGCCGGATCTTGGGATCCGATAACCATGATCAGTAACGTTTTTGTCATCGTAGTCTATTGCCATGATAACTGTTCTAGGAAGTTCTTATGGGGTGATTATCCGTTGCCTTCCTCATCGCAGCTTTCTAGTCGGTTGAGGTCAGTATTTAACTCCCGCCTAGAAATGTATGTTGCCAAGTCCTTAAGGATCAAATATGACTAGACGAAGACGAAAATATTGTGAAGCTCAAAAACCAAAGGAGCACAAAAGACTTTTTTTGAAGCGAAGCACTATGAAAAACATTAATTTGACTCGACAACATGGAAACAACATACAAACTTAGAAGTGCCCGGTCTAAATAACATGCTTCTTCTATATTTTACGAGGTCTGGAGTGTGTTGCGTTCGCTTTTAGACTCTCTTGACCGCTTAAATTAGGCTCCGTTCCTGTTCATTCAAAGTAAATCTTTTATGCCTTTTGCAAGCAACATTTTCAGGTCAGGTGAATAAAATTACGTGATCCTTCCGTATTGGAGTCGTCTTGTAAATTTTTTATTGCGAGAGAACCAGTTTCGCGATTAAAGTAGTTTTCCTCTGCCAAAAGCTGCACTCTATATAAAAAATATGGGCATATTCTTTCCAATAGCTTATCATAAGCAGCGCATTGAATATGATGCACATTTATGTTTAATGCAATCCAAAACTGTTTCGCACAAGTGACAAGTAGTGTATGGAACGCTTAAAAGAAGCAAAACTTAAAAACTTTTGAGACTCGATTAATCGATATTAAAAAATTTGTGCCTTTCACTGTTCAATAGACAACTTTGAAGTTGCTACGACATATTACACGTGTTTTATAGACGACAAATTCGATTCAAAATCTGTGAAAAACAATAATAAATAATATGAAAATGTCCATTACGTGCATAATTTTTGGGCACACAGTGTTCCTAGACACTAAAAGAAACACGAGCTCATGTAGAGAAAAACACTTTGCTAAACGCGTGAAAACTTTAAATATACTCTAATTTTTTTCAAAAAATCTATTTAATGACTCAGATACTATACAGCGTTGTAACTATAGTATTATTCCGAATATATATATATTTTTTAAATTTGTATAAAGTGACGAAAATTAACTTTTTGTTTCATATTGTGAACTAATAAATAATTGTTACTCTATCCCCAGTCTGAACTATAAATAATAATATTAGATAAACATAAAAAAACATATAACTTCTGTAACCTGCCTTACGGTCATTTTATCAATTCCGTAACATCAGCTTGTTCAGAGATCGCTTGTATTTATTTTTGGTTTGAAATAATAACTTTTCATCTTCAACCTATTTTGAATTACTGTCTGAACCGACCTGGTAAGAACAGTGTGAAAAATTCCGCATTAAATAGTGTTGCCCATCAAGTTCATTTAAAACTAATTTTTGTCTTTTATATATATATCAGTCGATAATTATCTCGTTAATATAAAATGAAAATACAGCAGTGTATAGTGTGGGAAACTCAGTCTAATTTTCTCTGGTATCGTTATAGGAGGTT
>MU181938.1:774816-787591 GCA_016904865.1 Pissodes strobi | reverse complement strand
CGTGAATGAATGATAGGAAGCAAAAGTGGAACGGGGAAAGGAGAAAGCAGCTAGAGAGGAGTGCGTCGAGAGGAAGGCACTCGAGTGCTGACAGCCGTTACGGGTAGTCGAAAGTTGGCGAAAGTCCAAGTCGAAAGTTGGCGAAAGTTCAAGTCGAGAGTTGACGAAAGTCCAAGTCGGGAGTCCGGTGAAAAAATAGTTGGCGTAAGTCTAACTCGCGGTTCTAAGTGGGAGTGTAAGCAAAGGGTCGATAATAAGTGGAAGTCTAAGTCGATCGAGATCTAGTAGAAATCCGAAGCTGCCAAAGGCGTTCAGTAGGAGAGTCTCCGTTTCGAGCCGAAACCGGTTGAGGATTGGGGACTTGACGCGAGGACCATCCTAGGGTTGCTTTTAGAGGGAAAGACAGACGTAAGTTAACATTATTGTATTATAAATTGTGTATCTATTAAGTTAACACCCCTAACGCATTAAAATACCTCCGCAGCCGAGCGAGTAATTTGTTAGTATTTAGGTAGTAGTTCAATAAATTAGTGTTTTGGGAATAACGGCGTTTTAATCGAAGGAAGTTAGACCTACCCCTTCAGGGTAAGATCCACTTTATAGTTAACACTGCAGCAGCCTTAGCGGGACATAGTGGCGCAATAGTATTGGCACCCCTCTAGCGTGACAATAGTATATTGTGTACTTAGGTGGAAAAGTTACACATTCTTAGCTGATGATGAAATCTGGAAGAGGCGCAGCCGAGGCCAGCAAGCACCAAAGCCGAGAATATGCTTTCCCTTCAAAGTACACATATTAAAACTTTTGGGATCGAAAACACTTAACAAAAATTGACTTTTTTGAAAGAGGCGAAATAGCAGCATGATAGTAAGGCGTCCTAGGGCGAAGAAATAAAAAATGAAACAGCATTAAGCAAATTATATTTCTACCCTAGAATATCTTCTAGGGTAGAAATATAATTTGCTTAATGCTGTTTCATTGCATTTTTAAAGTCAGTTTGAAGTGACAAAAAATCTGTAGTCAGCAGATATCAAAGATATCTAGAACATAGGCGTTACATTTCTTTTTTACTTTTAATATATTAGCTTATTTTAAATATACAATTTCAAGAAAACGTGATTTTAATAAAATTGATATTTTTGGGGCGCTTATATATATTTAGAATTAGACGTTGGCACTGCATATGTAAATCTTTGATTTTAAATTCTGGGTTACTCTCCGAAGAACTCAAATGGTCTCCAAAAAGCCATACTGATATAAAGATTATTATTGCACTAATAATATTGTTACGAATTTACTGTTATAAACTCTTACTTTTCTAATCTCTTAATTACTATTTCTTAACAATGTCAAATTATATACTATACCAAACTCGCGTGGTCCTCCCTTATATACTAAAATATCCGTAGCCTAGAATTGTCTACAATAATTCAAAATATTTCTCAAATGACTAGAATTAAATAAAATGCAATTTACAGCCAGACGGAATTCTAGAAACGAAGTCAAAGAAAGACAGGCGTTCCAGACGCATTTTCGTGGCCAGCATGAAGAATGATAATGCGTTTGCCTCTTGCACATAGGGTGCTAAAACTGCAATTTTTCGAATTATCTACCCAACAATTTGACTACGTCGTGAGTGTCAAATCAGGTTTCATCTAAATATGTTATGGATCTGCTGAGCTGTCGATACTCTTTTATTTTAGGTAAATATTATTGCCTTAATGCAACTATTTGCTGCGACTCCATTATGACAATTCTGTTATCAATTTTTGTTCTATATAAAGCCACACTCTAATAAAACACATCGCAGTGTTTTGTTTTCTTATATTAGTTTAGTATAGGTCCTTTATTTTCTTTATCTTCGGTGAGATCTTCAAATGGTCTCCAAAAAGCCATACTGCTATAAAGATTATTATTGCATTAATAATATGGTTACAATTATTTTACTGTTATATACTGTTAGTCTTCTAATCTCTTAATTACTATATCTCAATAACAATGTCAAATTATATACTATACTAAACTCGCGTAATCCTCGCTTGTATACTAGAATTGTCTACAATAATTCAGAATAATTCTCGAATGACTAAAATTAAATAAGACGCAATTGAGAGCCAGACGGAATTCTAGAAACGAAACGAGCGTTCCAGACGCATTTCGTGACAATAACACTATTATTGTTAGTCATTCAGTATTTTCTTAAATAATATAGTCCTTCCACCTTGGTCGCATCGCCCAATCGACACACTCTCAACAAAGCGGCAGTCGGGCTACTTTGCCGATTTGTTTTCTTCTTCTTTCTAAAAATAGAACAAGGGCTAAGAGCGTTTTAAGCAGTGCGTCACGCGTAGTGTTTATGTAATCGAATAGTTATGGTGATTCCTGGCGGCGACTTCCTTACATTTTTCAAAACCCTCAACCCTCAAATCAAGAAAATGGGAGTTTGGTTTGGCACATTGTTTGGTCGTGAGTCTTTTAGTATGCCGAAGACGTCCGTCTCATTTCAACAATGCGCGCGTTTACCCATGGGGGGTCAGCCGCAAGAATCTTGTGATTTGTGATATATTTTAGTGTTGCTACGGCAGTGCGAGATCGTACGCCAGCGACATTATTTTAGGCGGGTGTTCGGTTTTATTATTTTATTTTGCATATTTCCAAAAAGATCGTGTTGCTTTTATGTCCAACGCATGTGCCTGAAGTCTGCTACTAAAATGAAGAGTTAAATTTGTTATTGGCTTTTTATTTAAAAGAACCGCTGCTTGTACGTTAAACTGGGTAGTTTTTCAAGAACGCGAAAAAACAATTATAATAACGATTCATGGATAATAATTATAATCGATCATCCGGGTATTATTTGGGTCTACGCTACTGCATATTCCTAGCCTACTATATACTGAACTGGCACCGCTGTAAGACGGAAACCAAAACAATAAAACTTTTATTCGTATGACGGGAACTATAACCAACTGAAAAGTAAATCAAACGGGACGAACCCGCTCATATGCCCACGTTGACCCTACAGAGAGTGCGAGTATATACGGTATGACACGGCGAGATGGAGACGGAAACTATAACATTGGTTGAAATTTAGCAGTGGCCAATCAAACGGCATATCTCGCCAATAATAGAGTAGAACTGGCCCTCTCTACTCAGCGTTGTGAACATAATAGTCTATAAAAGGCTATGACTATTACAACGTGTTATTAGTTTGAATCTGAAGTAAACTGACATATTCGAACGATAAAAATACTATTTGGTGACGGAAAGTGAGACTATGTGATTTGTGCGCAAACGATTTTTTTGGGAACCACCACTTTTATCTGGGAATTCAAAAAATAGGAGATTTGTCCTTCACCTTGGTTTTTGTGGTGGTAGCGAGAGGTGTTTTGAGAAAGTACCGTCCATCTATTTTCTTATGCTTTGTGGTTTTTATTTAAACGTAGAGAAGAATAATTCAATTAAAATTACGATTTACGTGCGGCATTGAGGGAAACTTTCTCTGCTAGAGTAGAACTGGTCCTTTTTGTACGTGGAATTGTTTTGCACCTAATATTATGGCCTTTATCTTATCTTACTTCCTGAATCATGCCAGGGGCATTAAATAGACAAGCATTGCCTATTATATTGCTTACTTAGTACCTTTTGCATATATCCATGTTGCCTTGTAGCCCTGCCTCTTGAGCAAGAGAAGTTATCAATATATAAGGCTTGAGGCTTCGTGAAGGAGGAGAAACGGCCTGATTCCCGCGACAGTTATTAAATTTCTGTTTTAGTTAAGCAATCCAACTAACTTTGTCTATAAGGTGTAGTTAGGTGTTGATTAAGAAAGCAATTTTGAGTAGTTACTAATTGAAGTACTCGATAAGTGTAGGAAACTATATAACGTCTTCCATTATAGCTATTTGTCTTTTGCGTCATTTAATATTGTTAGAGTTGATCTTAATAAAATTATTCTTAAACCTGTACGTAATTGATTTATTTTTCCTTCAATATTCACGGGTGCGGCTTTCTTAGGACAACTTTGAGCCATGGACTTAGGTTTAGTATTTGCTTTTGTATATTTGTGTTGAATTCGACTCTATTTTTGCCTCATATTGATTTTTAGGTTTATTAAAACATCTTTATCTCATATTAATTTTGAAATTATTTACTGATTGCTGCATAATTACCTTTCAAATTGGTAGTCCATTGCTAATTGAGTCTTTATTTTGTACATTAATTGCTTTAAAATATAACAGGCGAAAAACACTACAACACAGTTTCATCGACAACACCGAAACATAATTTTTGCACTCATACATTGCATTTGAGGACAAAAATTCTGTTTCAATATTGTGAATCAAATTGTGTTCTAGTGCATTTTGAGAAAAGTTCCAAACCACAACAAATTTTGAACAGAAGTTCTGCTCAAATTGGCGGAGGAATATGTTAATTAAATTCCAATAGATTTACTTTTCCGCATGTTTTATTATTTTCCAGCGTTATAGACTGAGGTCTGGTTTCTTCAAGCACGGATACCTTTGATCTTCAAATATTTACTATGACAACTGTAACCATTGCAATTATTCTAGAAATAAAGTTATCCAAATTTGAAGAAACTGGCACTGGATTATTTTGACGCCTTTTGCTAATTAGGTACTTTCTCAAGAATCTAAATTAAATTAACTGACCTTCCTCGCTAAATTGAGACGGAGACGTTAATACTCTTGGTGAATTCTTTAATTCGAGAAGAAGAAGAACAATAAATTAAATGCACTGTTTGTTGAAAATTTCGGTCCCTAGCGTAACTTTATGGGAATAAATATTGACAGCATGCCCTGAACTTATACAACCTGAGTGTTTTATTAAGTTTGTTTGTAGTAAATTAAATTTTAATTATCAAAAGCGGGTTAAAGTATAAACCAACTGTTTCAAATATGCACTTTTTTCGATATACATTTATTATATTTACATATATTATATTATTTATTATTATATTATATTATATTTACATTTGTTATATTTATTATATTATATTTATGTTCTACTAAAATCGACAAATTTATTGCTAAACTGCGAATATTTTACATTTCGAATATCTTTGAAAGATCTCGTATATGTGCCTTATATAAGATCAACCATAATTTGGAATATAGGAACGCTATAAACAAATTGTCTCAAATTAGTAATTTCTTAACGAAGTTTCTCTGTGGCGGTTTAAAAAACTCAAGCCTACATCCCGTCAACGCCATATCCATTCCAATTTCCCCCAGAGATGCTATAAAGGAAACCGACCTCAGCCAGGCGTTGATAATACAGCTTCCCTCAAGGGCAAACGAAGCCACTGTGGCGTATTTCCTTTAGCCGTTGTCGCCTCAAGGCGCCAAATTCTCAGATGACTCCATCGAATCCCAATTTGGGTATAAGTCTGTCCGCGTCAACCTCCAGTTTGTTTTTCAGCTTGAATCTTTTCGGATAACATATAAAGTGGATCGGAAATTGGCGATTTGGAAATTTAAACTTCGGGCTGATTTGATAGATCGTAACATTATATAGCCTGAAAAGAACCGTGAGTGTTATTTTTAACTTGATTCATTAAAATATCAGTTAAGACATTTTATTAAAAGTTTTAAATTAATCTTTATTACTGGACTTGGTGAAATTTTTGCTTGTTAAATGAAACTGACATATGTTGCCACACCGAAGAATATTAATTTAAAAGGTGTTAAAATTGTCTTTTTTTCATTAATATGTAAATCTTCAAGTGTTCATGATTTTTCTTCATAACACGCGGATGTATGACACACCACATGTCTTCAGTTTTCGAGCTTGTTACTTCTCGCACCACTGTAACTTATGCAAAATGGTTTTATTAACCAGCCTACCTAACAATTGCTGCTACTAACCTTTCTAAATAAAAGTTGTTGCTGGTAAACGATACCAGACAAGTTATAGCGTGTACATTAAGTCAGCAAGTACCAAAATAAAGCCAAATCCAGCGCTGCTTGTGGACCACCTTCAGTAGCTCAGCTCAGGTTGGTTCGTAAATCTATTTTCCCTTTAAGAGTCTATGTCTATGCCAAAATAAGTTTAAAGTTTAACTCGGTAATGGGTGTCATCAAATTTTATTTAAATAATTCTGCCCTATAAGGTTTTATTAGGAGTAACTCAGTTAAAAAACTTGGGAAAAAAGAAAATCTTCTTAAGTAAATGTCAATGGATTTACCTAAGGCTCAGCGAATAGCCAGTATATATATTTCTCAATTATTATAAGGACCAATACCTTTATTAAAAGTGAGTTCCTCTTGTTCCGGTTGTGAGCTAGAGTTATGTTTAGAAGTTCCTTGCATGAAGGTTAGCTTGATGAAAATATACTAGTTAAATTAAAGTGTGGCGTATTATTTGGATACAAATTAAAAGATCAATTTTCAAATTTAAAATAAACTAAATATGAACAACGATACATTTGTAAAATCAGATTTGGTCTGTAATGAGAACCAGAAAACAAACCTGAACAAGTATGACTATATTAATTTACGGTATTTGCTAAACTTTTTATTATGTTTATATAATACAAATTCGTTTCAAATTTTGAAAAAAATTATTGTTCGAGAAACGTATATTGAAGTATTGTGGTATAGTATTTTCAAAGTCAGTTTAAATTGGGCGATATATCGGGTATGATCAACTTACTAATACTTCAGATTTAAACTAATAACACGTTTTAATAGTCATCGCCCCTTATAAATTATTATATTCAGAGCCTCCTCTATAATGCTGTAGAGGAGGCTATGTTATATTATTGGTGAGTTATCCCGTTAGACTGGCAACTGCTAAATTTCAAACAATGTTATAGTTTTGTCACCGTCTCATTAACTGGATAATAAAATGGAGAATTACAGTAAATGAACGAAAAACACAAGCCATAATCCTCCAGAAGAGGAGGAAGGCTGCAGGACCACACATAAGGATAAATAACACCAACTTTCCTTAAAGCGACGAAGTCAATTACTTTGGAGTACACCTGGACCGTGGCTTGATATGGAAAAGGCACATCCAAGCTGCAAGAGACAAAATCCAGCGGGCAATCGCTATGCTAAATCCCTTGATCGGGATTTATAGCCAAATGTCACTGAAGACTAAGCTCGTCATGATAAAGGCAATAGCCAGATCTCAACTGACGTATGGCACAACAGCCTGAGGATACGCAGCGAAATCAAGCATTAAATTGCTAAGGAGTACAGATAACGTACTAATCAGGAGAGCAGCTGTCGCACCTTGGGTCGTCAGAAACGCAGACCTGCAAGCGGACCTACAATGGAAACCATTAGAAGATTTCATAGTCAAAAAGACCAGGCGCGTATTCCTAGAGGCAGAGAACCATGCCGATGAAGACCTGAGTGAAGTAATAAACTACCATCCAGTTGACCCAAGGACCAGAAGATGGGCCGAACACAATAGACCCAGGAGTCTAATGCGTGAACATAAGAGACGAAGACATACAACACAGGAGAGGCGTGATTAATACCTTTATTAGTAATTACAAGCGAGGCAACTTCATAGGAAGACCAGGACTTAATAGGATTCAATCCCGGAGGTCCTCCCGACGTGCAGCAGAAAATCCCTAGAAGGGTTAAAGTACAGGCCGGAATTCGCTGAGTTTTTAGTGGGCATGCCATTTTGGAAAGTCCCACACTAACCTCCGCGACCAGGGGGGTGCATAAGGGAGCATTTTCTCAGATTCCAAAAAAAGTTTCCGTCTTGCCCTGTCAGATCGTATATAATCGCACTCGCTACAGAGTCAACCTCGACATGTGATATGGGCGGGAATATCGCGATTGATTTACAGTTCAATTGGTTACAGTTTCCATCGGAATAATAAAAGTCTTTTATTCTTGAGGTTTCTGTCTTGCAGCGGTGCCAGTACAGTAGCGGAATATGCAGCAGCGTAGACCCAAATAATGCCCGGATCATCAATTATAATTATTATCCATGAATCCCTAGAATTTATAAAAAAATATCTATTTTGTTAAAGCGCTATTGACCCTTGTTCTATTTTTAGAAGAAAGAAAAAAATAAATCGGCATGTTCGGCCGGCAGCCACTTTGTTGAGAGTGTGTGGATTTAAGACCGAGGTGGAAGGTTTATATTATTTAAGGAAATACTGAATGGTTCTATCAATAATAGTGTTATTGCCACGAAATGCATCTGGAACTGCTGTCTTTCCATGACTTCATTTCGTTTCTAGAATTCCGTCTGGCTTTCAATTGCGTTTTATTTGATTCTAAACATTCGAGAAATATTCTGAATTATTGTAGAAAATTCTGGGCTACAGATAGTATACAATTTGACATTGTTAAGAAATAGTAATTAAGAGAATAGAATAGTAATAGTATAAATATAACAGTAAATTCGTAACAATATTATTCAAACAATAATAATCTTTATAGGCTTTATAAGCTATATGGCTTTTTGGAGAGCATTTAAAGACCCCACCCAAGATAAAGATTATGTTAATCCTGTATCCAGTTCTTCGGAGTATAATTTAGAATTTAAAAGCAAAGATTTACACATGCAGTGACAACGTCTAATTATAAATATATATGAGTGCACTAGAAAGGAAAATGAACAAAGTTTGGAAAAACATAATTATTATCATAAGAACTTACCAAATTATCAGTGTCAACAATTTATCCTGTTATTAAGCAAATAACTGTTATAGACCATAGCGCAAAAAGAAAGCGAACTGGTCAAAAATTTAAGCAGATTGACGATTCATATTTATTTAGCGTATGGCACTAAGACACAACAACAAATAATCACAAACAGAGTTACAAACAAATATTTAACGAATTAATATATTGATTTGGGCGTTGCTGTCAGGAAATCTTGGGGTGTCCCTTCATAGGCTGTTATAGGGCATTTTTCTATAATGTGTATAATGGTTTGATTCGCAGCGGGGATCGCTGTCTTCCCCCACTTATACAGGCACCCCTACCATGCTGGGTTTAAAGTTGCTTATATTTTACGTGGTAAGTCTGGTGACTGTTGGGTAATGCATGGGAAGCATGCAATCCTTCTGCGATGTGCGCTATTGCTGTTCTAGATCAAAGGCGCTTGAGCTAGCGTCTTCAATATCCTCGTGTATTGGCAGATTTCGGTTGTCCATTATCTTCTTACAATCTCTCGTAAGCGCGTTTATGCGGTGGTATGTGATTGAGTACTGGGAGCCAATCCGCCGGAGTAGGCTTGATAACAGCCGCTATCATTCTCATTGCGTTGTTGAGTTGAGCGTCAAATCTATGGAATTGAGGGCTGTTAAACCATACTGACGCACAATATTCAGCAGCTGAGAAGACGAAGCTTAGGGCTGAAGAGCGTAACGTGGAAATCGACACTCCCCATGTTGTTCCACAGAGTTTTTGTATAATGTTATTTCTCGTTTTCAATTTCCCTGCTATTTTTGTTAAGTGCTTGAATGAAAGTGTTCTATCTAATGCCACGCATATGTATTTTGGTGTTTTGAATGAGCCAATATTCTCAAATTTTATTTTAAGCTACTTCTTGGCAGACTTGTTGTTTAGGTGGACGCATGTCACCTCTGTTTTGGTGGCATCTGGTTGAAGGTGCCATTTTTGGAAGTATCATCTTAGTTTCTCCAAGTCGGCTGTCATAATCTCTTCTGACTCCTCAAATGACCTACATCTCGTGGTTAGTGCCCAGTCATCAGCGTAGCCGTGCTTTTTACATCTTGTTTCTGGCATGTCTGCGATATAGAGGCTGAAAAGGAGGGGGCAAGTACTGATCCGTTCTTAAGTTTCCTTCGTGATCTTATATCGGACCCCATAATAACTCGGAATATTCTATCGTTTAGTAGACGAGCTGTTAATTTGCAGGGGATTACACGGAGAAACTTGCAAATCATGCCTTCTCTCCAGAGGGTGTCATAAGCAGCTGATAAGTCAATGAATGCAGCAGAAGCTTTAAGCTTCCTTTGAAAGCGACAGCACTTGGTCCACGCAGCTTCGTTTCGGTCTAAAACCTTCTTGTTCGATCGAAATTGCGTCATATGTTCTCTGACCGATTCTGTTGTAAATGAGCCTTTA
This sequence comes from Pissodes strobi, assembly GCA_016904865.1. Classification (NCBI taxonomy): domain Eukaryota; kingdom Metazoa; phylum Arthropoda; class Insecta; order Coleoptera; family Curculionidae; genus Pissodes; species Pissodes strobi. The sequence continues at coordinate 777,506 of MU181938.1, read as the reverse complement.
GTAGTTCGTATGTCACCGATAATAATGGTATAGACCTGTAGCCCTGGGGCGAGTCAGCTAGTTTGCCTGGTTTCAAGATGGCTATTAATTTCGATTGTTTGAACTCTCTGGGCACATTGCCAGTCGGCATTATGCCAGTGAAGAGTTTGGCCAGCCAGAGTTTTGCATCTTTTCTGCAGTTTATCAGGAACTCCGGATGGATATTATCGAATCCTGGTGCTTTTCCTGGAGTGATATCTATGAGCCAGACGCTCATTTACATCAATAAGGAGCTTCTTCGCTTGGTGTGACCTTAGTCTGCAGCTGCGTGTGCGAATGCTACGCTGTTATATCTTCCCGGTCCTTCTATATGGATGTGAAAGTGGACTTTTAATGAAGCATTGGAGCGTCGGATCAACGCATTCGAGATGTACTTATATCGACGTATTTTGCGCATATCCTGGATAGACCGAATAACCAACGAAGCGGTACTCAGGCGGATGAATAAAGATAAAGAACTATTAACACCAATAAAAGAAAGAAAACTGCAATACATCGGTGACGTCATGACAGGAGAGCGATATGAAATCTTCCGCCTTGCTATTGAGGGAAAGATTGAGGGCAAAAGATCTGTGGGAAGACGGCAGAATTCGTGGCTCAAGGATCTGAGAATATGGTTTGGTCGAACATCTATTGAAATATTCAGAGGTGCAGTTTCGCGCATCATTATAGCCAGTTGGATCGCCAACCTTCGTAGGAAGACGGCGTCATAAGAAGAAGAAGAATAATGCTATAAACCTGTAGCTCTGGGACGAGTCAGCTAGTTTGCCTGGTTTCAAGATGCTATTACTTTCGATTGTTTGGACTCTCTGGGCACATTGCCAGTCTGCATTATGTCCGTGAAGAGTTTGGTCAGCTAGAGTTTTGCATATTTTCTGCAGTTTATCAGGAACTCCGGATGGATATTATCGAATCCTGGTGCTTTTCCTGGGGTGATATTTCTTGATGTGAGAAAGGATATGCGTATTCAGTATACGTTGCTTCGTTCTTCAGGATTCTCAGTTCCCGTCTTATCTCAGTTGTGTGCGTTTTGTCACTTGGTGCTCTGGACGTTGCTACTATGTGGGACGCTACGTCATTTGAAGACACATTTGTTTTTCGTCTTTGGACAGATGCTCCGCTTCCTAGCTTCCTTAGCAGAAACCATGTTTGACGGCTTGAGGTCTGGAAGTTTATACTTTCTACCGTTTCTGTCCATTTATTTTGCCTTGCAGTATCGAGGCTATGGAGAAGCTCATCTGCCACCTCTTGATAACCAGTTTCAAGAAAGCTTTGGTAGAGATCTTCGCTGTTTTGGGACCACCCTGGGATATATTCTTTGCGAAATCATCTAGGGATGTACTTCTTAACGGTGCTTGTTACTGCTCCAATAAATCTGCCATAGTTGTCTAGGTGGTATTGACTGACGGGGGAGACAGGGCCGTTATTCGTAGGATTGTTTGTAGTTTGTACAAAGAAAATAAAATATCTACACTAGAAGTAATACAAGAAAAATTAAAAGACGACTATCCTGATTATAAGTACAAATATTTAGCAGCACTGCGAGGCGTTTTATTAAACTTTGGCTTTAAATACAAAAGAAAATAACAAAATGGTCATAATGGAGTCGCACCGAATAGTTGCATTAAGACAAGACTATTTACATAAAATTAAGGAGTATCGATAGCTTGGCAGATCCATAACATATTTAGGTGGAATATGATTGGGTAGATAATTCGAAAAATTGCAGTCTAAGCACCCCGTGTTCAAGAGGCAAACGCGTTATCATTCTTCATGCTGGCAACGAAAATAGATTTGTGCCCAATACGTTGTTGTTATCAGCCAAAAATATTACCCAATCCTGCGCAGATTATCATGAGGATATGACTGCTCAACCATTTGAAAATTGAGCAGCTGCTGCCAAATATTCCTCCATATTCTGTAATTGTTATGGATAATGCCTCGTACCATTCACGGTTATCAGTCAAGATACTCAATAATAGCACCAAAAAAAAAACAAGATATAATTTGTTTTATGAAACCAAAATTTGGATATTCCGGACAAAAGTCCGCGAAAAAAGATTTATTAAATATTCTAAAAATTCTTCGATTTTAAAAAAGAATACGTAACTGACGAACTTTCCAATAAACAGGGTCATACCGTTTTGCGCTTGACACCCAATTATTGAATTTTTAATCAAATTGAACTTGTTTGGGGGATTATAAGACCACAACTAAGAAAAATGAATTAATCACCGACGTTACGTGGAACAGTTCTAGATAATATACAGCAAGCAGTGAATGAACTCGACAATTGAGTATGGAAATATTGTATAGCTCGTGTTGTTAAAATAGAAGATGAATATCCCGTCTTACCGAGTGTAGCTCTAATTATTATTCAACCCGATCATGACAGTGATTCTAGTTCTGATGATTACGAAATGCAGACTACATGATAACTTACGTTTAGTTTTCCTTAAAACTTTTTACAACTTCCAGTGCTTGTTAGAAAGCCCTTATCTATAATATAGGGCTTTCTATAGGGCGAGACCAATCGGGAGAAAAACTTCGTAACGGTGCGTCGGATCGCTCTGAAACTTATACCAATCGATTTGTAATCGAAAAAAAAAATTTCGATTTTTTGTCTGTATGTGTGTGTGTGTGTGTGTGTG